>JAJOOS010020825.1:0-37914 GCA_029582725.1 Solanum chiquidenum | reverse complement strand
AATTTGTATAATATAATTTGTATAACTTTTGTATAATTCAGAATTTGTATAATATAATTTGTATAACTATTTGCACTTATGATGTTTGTAATTGTATAAATTCATTATTTTGAGTTTATACAAAAATAACTGAATTATACAAATGTACCCGCGAATTATACAAACCTGCAAATTATACAAATCCGCGAATTATACAAATGAGACAGCTTAAACTATAGCTACAACCCGTAAATATGCAAACTATAGTTATGAAGCATAATTAAGTTTATTATAGTGGCTATTTGTGAAAGTTCCTAAAAAAAAAGATCCATTTATGTTTTAAAACAAAACGAAATCTTGGTGATGGATCAATAAAAACAAATAAATATACACTAACAAATAACAACATTATTTATGAAAAAGGACTATAAATAAATTCTTGATGAACAATGCCGTTTTCTTTAATAAGCTTTATGTAGACAAATTAAATCAACCAAGTTAATAAATAACAAATATCATATAATTATAATTATATACAAATGAAAAAGACTAATAATTGCAATGTTGTTATCCATCGTTTTATTCAAATAGTATTTGAATAATATCAATAGGTCATTTCATTTTCGTTATAAATAAATTAAAAAGATATACACCACAGATTATAAGTTGTACACAATCAAGAAAATTTTAGATAGACACAATAGCCTTTAGACAGTCTAATCTAAACTGTTCTTTCAAATCCTCCAAAATCCCATGTTTTCATAAGTCAATTATTACCAAATCATTCACATTTTTTCACTGAAACATTTTAATTAATTACCGTAAAATATACAGTCACCCCCCCCCCCCAAATCTCAAATTGCCAAGACAAAAATAATTACATATTTAAAATAAACGTCAAATTTTAGTAATATAAACCAATAAAAGTGATCGAAGAGAGTAATTAATCACACTTGAAAATTAAAAAAACATCAATTATGTAGAGACTCTTAAGTAGAGTAGAAGAGAAATTATATTTTAAGAATATAAATAAAGATAAAGTACTCAAAATTTCTCCTAGTTAATAGTTTATTCATTTCAGTTCGTTAGTCTTGATTTGAATCGATATGCAACTAAAGATAATATTTTTTTAAAAAATAATTGTAATATTAAATTAAAGATATAAGCGTACGTTATCTATAGTAAGAAAAAAATCTGGCTCTAGGTAAAGAAAGTGACTACCAAAAGAGAAATTTGTTAGGAGTGAAGACCAAGATTTCCTTGGTTCTCCTAAGGAGTAAGGACCAACAACATACTTGGATATTAACTGTCCATTAAAAAAATATCAATCGTCCAACTTAGAAATCAAGTGTTTCGCCTTTTGAAGCTCCAGTGGCATAAGGCGACTGGATCAAGTCGAATTAGAAAGATTTTGATAACTAAGATTTATATAAAGAAAAGAGGGGGAAAATAGGAGGAAAAGAGGGGGCATGTCAAACATACCCGTCATTTTATCGTTATGATTTTAAATATATCACACGGAAAGTATAAACCATTTTTTTTGGAGAAAAGGCATAAATTCCCCTTTAAACTTGTTTCGAAAAGTCAGTTACACACTTAAAGTATCATGATGACCTATTACACGCCTAATCTTATTCAAAATGATATTAATTCCCCCTTCCAAAGACAATCTCAGTTTTTGTGTGAGAAAATGTTATACACGCATTTTGATGACGTAAATAATATTATCTTATATTTTTTAACCTTTTTCCCTTAATATTTTCTCACATTTTCTCAAAATAGTTATTTCTACTCTCTCTTTTTCCTCCCCTCACCATCTCTTTACTTTTTTTAAATTCATTTCTTCTTCATTCTTCATAGGTTGAAGGAAAAAGGAGAAAAATTGAAGAGAAAGTAGGAAATAGTAAGACGATTACGAAGTATAGAGATGTTGGCGGCGGTGATAGGCGATGGACAACACCATTGTTGTCGGTGAAACAAAAAAACTTTCAAATCTGTAAAAATTACTTTCGGATCTGTAATTTTCTTTAAAATATTGATAATTATGAATGCAAATTTCATTTGTATTATTTGTGCATAGTGAATAATCAAATATGTTATTGATGACAGTTTGAGACAAAAATGACATTGTGATGGTTGTAGGTGGTTCTCCGACTAGAATAGAGAAGACAAAGATAGAGTAATCATTTTCTTCAATGGATTTTGAAAAATTCAGGCAATACAATCATGAATTTTGCATAAATAATTATAAGATTTTCAACAGAAGTCATTAGCTTTCTAATGATTTTTTTTTCCAGTGATCTTTGGTGGATCCTCCGATGAGTTTGAGGAGAAAAATTATGAAGTTTAAATTAAAAAATTATTAACCTTTCGATGAAAATCATCTTCTTTTCCACTCCTTTCTATTTCTTTTTAAAATTTCTTTGTAAGGTTTGAATATGCGTCCATGCGTATAAAGTGAAGGAATAATAATCAATGGTGACAAAATAAAGAACTGTTGAAGAAGAAGATGTCAAAAGAAAGAAAAATGTAAAAATATTTTTAAAAATTGGGAGGCCACAAATAAAAAGACAAAAGAAAGTTATTATATACATTATTAATATATTATAAATTATAATACCTATATATATATATTATATAATGGCCAATAAGATAGTGCCATATGTTTAAATTTATCATTTTAATATTTTTTTTCTTCTTTTCACGCATCTAAGGAAGGTGAAAACACTTTCTTTGCCATGTCATCTTCAAAGGAGGCATTAATACCATTTTAAACAAGTTTAGATGTGTAATAAATCATCAGAATAATTAAAATATGTAACTGACTTTTCGAGACAAGTTCAAAAAGGAATTTATGTCTTTTCCTTTTTTTTGTTTTTTTGAGATAGGTAGTATAGATAATTTGAAACGGAGTAGTAAATCTTGCATTAAATAGCATATAATTATTGTGATGGTAGTAAAACAGACATCTCTGTACCATAATAGAACCGGTAAAACCTAAGACGACACGTGTCAAGCAAGGAGATGAGTAGTACATTGTTCATCCCGTACAACGGCAGCGTACACCACCTAATTTTCTAAGCAGCGTTTATTATACACGTGCTCTCTTCCTTTTTAACGCCGGAAATCCCTCCTCATTTTCCTGTTTCTCCGTTCAAACGAAATCTCTACGTATAGCCGTAGAAATATACGTATAATATAGATTGCCATTTTTCACCATCAACGGATTCGATTCGGAACCCTAGCTAGATTTTGGGATCCTACACTTATAGATAGAGAGATATAATCTACTCTTACTTGTACTCTTTTTGTGTAAATAATTTATTTCTAGGGGAAGCAATGGGAGCGGTGACATCGTCGATGGCAGCAAAGTTTGCGTTTTTTCCGCCGAATCCGCCATCGTATGGAGTAGTGGTGGAAGAATCGACGGGGAAATTGAAGTTGACTGAAGTGGCGGCGAAGGAAAACGTTGACATATTGAAGCTACCGACGAAGAAGGGAACGGAGATTGTCGCGGTGTATATTAGGAATCCGGCGGCGATGCTGACCGTACTTTACTCGCACGGCAACGCGGCTGATCTAGGGCAGATGTACGAGTTGTTTATTGAACTCAGTCACCTTCTCCGGGTCAATTTGATGGGGTATATTTTCCCCTGCTCCTTGTAGTAGTAGACTAGTATTACTTCTGTTTTTTAACTCTAATTATTTAAGTTTTTTTGCTTTTTCCTTTTTGGGGTTAAAAGTAGATGTCTTGCTGTCGGATGAGAATGATGCAGTGACTTTTTTGTTTCATTAGTAGAATCCTATACATCAAGGAGGGTTAGTTTAGAAGATTTATTTATATGTCTGGCACTTTTAATTTATACAGTTGATGCGACTTCAGATTCAGTGATAAAATAGTGCTTGCATCAGAAACATAGTAAGCCTCATAGACCCATTGAGAATTTTTTTTCTTACAGCATAATTGAAGTTGAAATACTTTCTGTTCCATCTTATGTGATAGGACTCTCAGACTAACACATTGCATGGTTAAAAAGTTTGTTTGTGTGAGAAAAACTCCCATCAAAGTTTTACATTCGGAAGTTATTTTATTTCCTGAAAGTTGTAAGAGTTGTATGTGAATAAAATGGTATCAAATGGTTTGGGACGAAGGAGCATTATTCTTGATGCTTTTCTGTATCTTCTTTCATATGAATAGAAGACCAGTTGAGAATTTGTTTCCTGCAGCACAGCTTAAGTTGAAATGATACACTGATGAAAGCTAGGATTAATTTTCCAGTCAGATCTGGTGAAACGAGAAGTACTGTCAAAAAACTTGATTCTTTATGGTAAGAGATAATCATTTCTTACATCTGGACTACGCGGACTGTAGAAGTAACACTTATACCTTGCTCATGTATAGTCTTGGAAATCCTTTCAGCTCCTTTTGGAATTTTTATGATCTCCAAAAATTGAGATCTATCTAATTGAGATCTTGTGTTCGCGTCCTTTCATCCCTTTTTATCCGATTGCATAAATTATGTCTGAATGAACTTGGAGGAAAAGATTACCCTGAGTTTGGGAAAAAACTTGCATACTCTCGTCCTCTTGAACAGCTAGTGAAAAAAATTGATTTTGAACCCCAAAAATTGTTTTTGAACCCCGTTCCTTTCTTTTGGCAGATATGACTATTCAGGATATGGGCAGTCCACCGGCAAGGTATTAAAAATTTCTTTTGAAGATTAATTAGGGTTGAGGTTTGTTGAGTTTGAAGTGTTAAACTCTTATATTCTTAATTTCCTATAGCCTAGTGAGCAGAATACTTACGCCGACATAGAAGCTGCATATAGATGTCTTGAAGAGACATATGGGGTGAAAGAGGAAGATGTCATACTATATGGACAGTCAGTTGGTAGTGGACCCACACTGGATCTGGCATCGCGGTTGTCAAGATTGAGGGCAGTGGTTCTTCACAGCCCAATACTCTCTGGACTTCGTGTAATGTATGCAGTGAAGCGGACATATTGGTTTGACATATATAAGGTTAGCTTTATATTTCTAGCAGTTTGTGAAGCTGATTTGAAGGACTGTAGTTCATTGTGTAATTGGTTGCTTCTTTATGGTGCAGAATATTGACAAAATACCATTGGTTGAATGTCCTGTCCTCATTATTCACGTGAGTATTCATTTTTCTTTTTCAATCCTCAACATTTACTACTACAGCTATAGTGATAAAACAGAGTGTTGCCAATAATTATAAAATAATTTACTGGTTAACTGTGATCTTTGGATATAAAATGGGGTCATTGGGATTATGCATATTGGGGTATATAAAATCTTTTTTGCTTGATTGTGTTTACGGAGGAACCTGAATAGAGATTGGACTAAAATCTGACGTTCTCGGCAATTCTGCCTTCATATTTCTCCAATTTTGCCTCCACTTACGAGTCTCTACGAGCCTACTCCACCCCTGCCCCTGAAAATATTCACCACTTCTTTTTTTCTTTTGGGATAAGTTTTGAGTTTTAGAATATTTATAACTTATTTCTTAATAGAATTCTCTATCATAAGGTCGAACCTTTCTATTCGTTGGGTTGTTGATACTCCCTCCTCCATCCTATCTTGGTTGACCTTTCTATTTTAGTCTATCCCATCAATATGACCTCTTTTCCTTAAATTGCACAAGTCCACCACATCAAATAGAATGTTACATCTTCCTTTTTTTTTTGTTAGTTTAATTGTATGTACACCTTTATTCCCTTTTTACATCTTCCAGCCATTTTGTTAAAAGGTGTCTTTGAAGACTCAAATGTAATATCTCAGCAGGCTTTTTCCTCTAGAGATTTATGCAAGTCGATGCAAAATAGGACAGGGAAGTATGAGTAATTTTCCTTTCTAAGGCTAAGGTGATTCCATACCTGTCATATTTTTTAATCACAAATTCGTTGTTCGAAAACAAAAATAAAAATACTGTGAAAAAGATATTTTTTTCTATAGCACTGTAATAGTATTATTTTTTCTAGATGTACCTTCTTTAGAGATCAAACTATTCTTTTCTAGTTATATTATAGTGATAACTCTTGGATTCAGAATTGCTAGCTGGTATCTGATATGCACTTTTTCTGGGAGTTTCCAGGGAACTGCAGATGATGTAGTTGATTGCTCCCATGGCAAACAACTTTTTGAGCTATCTAAGCAGAAATATGAGCCTTTGTGGGTCAAAACTGGTAACCATTGTGATTTGGAGCTCTTCCCGGAGTACATAATACATTTGAAGAAGTTCATATCAGCTATTGAGAAATCAACTAGTTTTAGAAATGTATCTGCACTTTGCATGAACCAAATAGATAAACCTCGAAGCAGTACAGATTGTAGACCCCGGCCAAGCACAGATCAGAGGGAGAAATCTAGGCTAAGCACAGAGAAGAGAGAGCCTAGAACAAGCACAGATCAAAGAGATAAATCCAGAGCTAGCATAGACCGCAAGGAAAAGTCGAGCAAGAATGTGGATCTCTCAGATAAGGCAAATGATAATACAGAACAACCAGAGAAAGCTAGAAAAAGCATTGATCGGTTAGATTACCACTGTCTAAGAGTTCCTCAGTTTATTTATTTTCGTCTCTTTTACCCTATGTTAATTCAGAATAGCCTGATCTTGTATAAAATGCGATAACTGTCATGACTGATGGATGCAATTGGTGGCAGCTTTGGCAACATGATGAGATCTGCCGTATTGTGCAATATTGATTGCTTCAAGCCCGTGGGAGCAAACGTCTGAATGTCTGATGAAGGTTAGTCTAGAAGGGTAGTATTTACCACCTTCGGTTTTTGAGCACTTGGTTGTTTATTTGGTTTTAATGGTGTCATCTTTGATTCTTACCTTGTCCATACTCTACGAGCTAGGTTTAAAAAGGCTAATCGTGTATGCAATATGTCCCTTAAAAACTGAGGATTTTTTTTCTTTCTTATGATTGATTTGCTTCATTGTTTTGGAGTGTTTAGGTCTATTTCCTAGTACTACATGGTTAGCCATTTGGTCAATGTTTGAAGTCCTTGTGCAGGTTTATTCACCTCAAATAACTGTATATACTCCTATTTGTAATCTGTGGCTCTCTGTCTGAGTTCTTGATTGCTTAATTTACTTGTCATCAACAAAAAGAAATCTATTGATTGCCTGAATTCTGAGGTAAACTTCCGCACGTAACTGTAATGCATGAGGGTATGTTGCATTTTTTTTGTTCTGGAAACAAATCCATATATTTGATCCCCGAAATAGGTCATGTTTGTGTCGGCTGAAGTTTGGTGCCTGCTGCTGAAACCTCTAAAGAATCACTAAAATTAAGGTTCTTGTTGTTGCTATGTGTTTCTTTTCAGCATTGTGCAGTATAAAGTTACAGCTGTTTGTTTATCAGAAATTTTTCCAAAATACTTATTGAAATAAGTCATTCAGATAAAACCTTTATAGCTTAGAACCTCGGGAGTAATTTCTAGTGATTAGGCAATAAGCTGCAGAAATGGCAGAAAGGATCTACTTTGTTGTTTAGGGATGGATTTGGCCTTTTACTTGGAGATCCCCCATCTACCCGTTTAAGCTCCCTTATGATGAGCTGGTGTGAATAAAAAGTAAACTATATTTTGGTCGATTGTAGAATGTAATGCTTGATTTATCCTTTTATAATTTATTTAATTGGAGACGGTAGTGATTTTCATTTCAAATTCTCATTTTTTCTTTGACGGACCAGAAAAACCTAAATGTTTTGGTAGTATAGTTTTGTCGAACTCTTACACTTACAGTTATACGATTGCTTTCAGATAGCAGTTTTCCAAGAATGTAGGTGCTCCCGAGCTCAACTGAACATTCCAATGCAAACACTGTTTGTAGATACCACGGCGAACCAAAATGGGCTTAAGCATGATAGTTATCACACGGGATCCTACAATTTGGATGAATTGGGTTAATAACCAGGAAAAAGTGTGGTGGGGTTTCTCCCGTTGGGCTACGTGATTATATGACCCATTACAAAATGTTCCTTTTTAGTTTTATGACCCATTTCACAGGAGATCTATTAATTATGTTGAAGACATAGGAAATACAGTGCTATAAAGTACAACAATAGGTCTTTGTGGTCATTCTCTTTAATTCAAATTGTAACTGGTTATTTATATCATTTCCTCTCCCGTGCCTGTACCAAATGGGAAATGTTATGCTTCAATACCCTGAAGATATGTTGCCTGAACTACCCGAAGCGAACCGAGTCTTTTGTTGTGGATTCATGAGGCCTCTAATCCTGATGGAACACCCCAGGGTTGAGCTTGGTTTTGGAGTAATCATAGCTGTGTCATCTTCCCTCCTTCGACACTCTTTATCATATAAACACTTGGGCTGACTAGTTTAAAAAATATGTACAAAGTGTATGTTGTTTATGATGGTGTATTATACCACAAATACAATAAATCACAGTTGAAATAAAATAAACAAAAATGTATAAACAAATCTTTAGGCTGAGGCACGGATATCTCGCTCTCTTTAAGGAGATTCAAGCCCACTGCGGCATAATCTACACCGATTTAGCAGTATCACTCTTCACTTGTCCCCTCCAGGATACAACAACCCAACAACATGTACAACTCAAGCAACTCCGGATTAGTTGAAGAGTCCAAAGCTCCACAAAAGAACACCTTTCTTCAACATATAAATATTCTCTTTTGTATAAAGTGAATATAATTGAAGACTTAGAATATTATTCTTTGTTTCAACTCTCTCTTTCACTACTACACTAATCTCAATATAAACACAATAAAATACTACTCATCTTTTTCATTCTACATTTTCTTGTACTTCTCTTGTTTCTTCTTATATCTCAACACAAAGGAAGACCACACTATTTATAGGTGATGAATTCTTCCTTGCAATAAATAGGAAGATAGTGGATAGTAAATTTGCCAAATGAATGACCCAAATGTTACATAAGTTACAAGACTTAAAGATAGAATAATGGGTGAAATGAAGAGTTGATGGTTACATAAGTTACTAACAACTAATGACCACTTTCTTCCACTATTGATGAGAGTAAAGAGAACAAATGTAATGTCCACCAATAGACATAACATGATATATATAATGTGATATATAATATATTTTTATTAATATTAAAATGTCACACCAACAGTTTACAAGGGTAATAAATAAGCTATCATGAGTAACTTTAACCTCTTTTATATTGTTTGTTAATTAAAACAGATGAAAAGTTTTCGATAGAATCGGATGAAAGTGAACTCGAGAAAGATAATGAGAGTTTTTTTTTTGTTAAAATTAAGTTTCGGTTAAACTTCAGAAATGCACAGCCGTAATAGTGACTAATTAATCTAATGATTCAGTTTATGTTTGCTTTGTAAATAGAAGTCCTCAAATTTTCAGCTGTTTTGACAATTTTTTGAAAAAGTTTTTCTAAATATGTGAAAAAAAGACACTATGCAATTGTAGTTATTAGTTGATTTTGTTGAAGGTAGAATTAATTTCAAAATAAATTAATACCTCATGTACTTATATTCAAAGGTCGGTAAATTAGTCAACGTTCATGACTATAATTTTGAAATAATTTTTTTGGCTAATTAAAAATTGTAACTAACATTTTTTTCTACATGCATTTAATTCCACACAAGAAGTGGGTAAATTATTCCGCATCCATAACTATAATTTTAAAATGACTTTATTTGTGAATTAAAAACTAATATTTCTACACGCATTTAATAAAAAAAGTTAAATATTAGTAGTATTTTAAATGAATTATACAAGTCTCACTCCCAAAACGCATTAATAAAAAGCCCAAATTATGGTTTTTGTTTTTGTTTTCTTAATTAAAAATTAGAGAAAAAAATTCTGGGATACTTACACGTGTCCCTTGGTCGGGTCTAGCTCGTAAAAAAGCAGATGAAGTAACAAAAAAGTGTGTATAAATAGTAGAGGGCATAGACTCCATTAGCCACAACGGACCCAAGATTTAAGGAGGGTTTATAAAGTCGGTTTGCTGTTAGCCCACCTCCTTCGTACAAATATCCAGCTTCCCTATTTTCTTGTTTACTTTACACTTCGGAGTGACTCAGTCTCATGAATATCTGCATTTTTCTTGATCCTTCATCTTGCCTCTCTTCTATTTATCTGTTTCTTCATTACAACTCTATTTCTTTCACAAAAAATCTTGAACAATTTGATGTCCTGCACTAAAACCCCCATTTCCCTAACCATCAAATTCAACCAATTCACTGATTTAGAAACAAACCCATATCAGAATTCCCCGATTATGTGGCGAAACATAGTCAAACAGTTCTCTTCAAGAACCCCACAAAAGATTCTTCTTACCTCAAAGAATCGTACTTGTAGTTTTCTTGGTTTCGGCCAAGATTCTGTTTTCAAGGATAAAAGAATATTAAGATCCTTTATCCCTGTTTCTTGTTCAAATAGTGGATTTCTTGAAATGGGGTTTCAGAATCTTGGTGAATTTGATGAGTTCTTGAGGAGACCCTTATTGTGTGCTATGAAAAGTCAAGTGAGTAACAATGATATTTGTCGAAAGAGCTATGCTAGTGTAGCTGAGGCTGTTGCAGAGGAAGATGTGTCTGTGGTTGGTGAAGTTCAAGAATTGTTAACAGAATTGAAGAAAGAAGAGAAAAATCAGTTTACTTTTAGGCGGAGGAAGCAAAGGATGTTGACTAGTGGTATTGACCGCAGGAAGTATCCAGCGCTTAAGAGGAGGCAAGTCAAGATAGAGACACAGGCATGGGAACAAGCTGCAAAGGAGTACAGGGAGCTTTTGTTTGATATGTGTGAGCAGAAATTAGCACCCAATTTGCCATATGTGAAGTCATTGTTTTTGGGGTGGTTTGAGCCTTTGCGCGATAAGATAGCTCAAGAGCAGGAATTATGTATCCAAGGGAAGACTAAAGCAGCTTATTCAAAATATTTTCACCTGTTACCTGCGGATATGATGGCGGTTATCACTATGCATAAGTTGATGGGATTGTTGATGACTGGGGGTGAACATGGTAATGCAAGAGTGGTACAAGCTGCGCTTACTATTGGTGATGCAATTGAGCAGGAGGTTGGTTATCCTGGAATTTTATGTGTGTGATCTAGAGAACACTATTTTTAAGCATCAGATTTGCTGCATTGTGAACTTTCTCTTAAATTTTTCTTCTGTGTTATTCAGCTCCTCTTCTATAAGTGTTGTGATGGAGCAGTAGAGTGTCTGGGAGAATATCACTTTCACTTTTGTGAAGTCTGTACAGATAAATGTTGGAAAAATTGTGTGTCAGCATATTAAGAGACCAACTGTACAATACTTAGAACTATCAATAGTGGACATTGGACAATGATACTCATGCAGAACTGACAAAGCTAGAAGTGTAGAAGTGAAGGAAGTACTACTGACCTGGGACATCGACACCTTTAGCGTTTTGTACTTCTAATTAGTTGTCCATGAAAACAGCTAAGTTGTAGTTGACAACAAATGCTTGCCCAATGGAATCATTCGACATTTAACAGAAATTCTATGCAACCAGTGTTTTTAATTATGATGATATAGGGAAGAAAGAAAAAGTCAGTGCTACCACTTTGAATATTATGGTCTAGAAATTGCCTTTTTGACATTGTCAATGTAGTTCCAGGTAAAAATTGAATGTGAAACTTCACCTGCTTTTGCACTAGATTCTAAAGTTTGAATATCAGAAAATGAACTGCAAGTTTTTGAAAACAAAGATTGGTCATAGACTCACTAACTGCACAACATGACATACTTTAGCCTCGCAATTTGCACAAGACGTTCAACTATTGCTGTGATGTAAGGTAGTTTAACTAACTATGGCTTGATGGGTTTAACTGTACCAGTATGTGGTTTCTCTAGCTAACAAGAATATTAAAAAATGTTTGTGTGTTAGATTTAATTTAACTGTACTGTCAACATCTTATATGTTATACAAGATAGTTTCCAAGCATGTTGGAACTGAGTGTATTCGGTGTTATGTTGGCAATCCCGTGACAAACCTTATTTTGGTTTACCCTGTGTCAAGTTTCAAGAAATGGTGGGGAGAAATGTTTGGAAAGCACAGAGACTTTCATTTGATAGTACCTGGAGCTGATCATGCACTTCCTCATGCACCAGGTTAGAATACACAAGTTTTTAGAGAAAACAGAGAAGCATAAAGCCGAGAAAGATAGGAAAATGGAAGATGGAGAACATGCCACTCTAGAACAAAAGAAACTACACAAGAAAGTCACTAGTCTAATGAAAAAACAGAAGTTACGTGCAGTGAACCAGATAGTGAGAAGTCAAGACGATTCAAAGCCCTGGGGCCAAGATGCTAAAGCAAAGGTTGGGCTTACCCTCGTTGATGTTGAAACTTCAAAAAATTTCTATGTATGATTTGTTGAACTTTGACAGTACTTTTTCTTCTACCAGGTTGGAAGCCGTTTAATTGAGTTCCTTCTACAGACAGCTTATATACAGTCTCCTGCTGATCAGTTAGCAGTTGATCCACCTGACATTCGACCTGCCTTTATACACAGTACTAGAACTGTAGCCAAAGAAACAAAGTACTTTTCATTCCCTTCACGTCGATTATTTTAAATTTTTACTGTGACTACCAATTGATGATAATTGTGGGATTATTCCCTCACAGGAGTGCGAGCAGAAGATATGGTGTTATCCAATGTGATGAACTGGTTTTCAAAGGACTTGAAAGAACTGTAAGTAATTTTTTGCCTCTTTGGGAGATATTGTTATTTAAAAATTTCTTTTGTTGATCATCTAGCCTTGTTTTATTGAGCTACCAGATATGAGAACTATCCTTAGTGGTTTGCTTACTTTTGTCCTGCAAGCAGGCCAGACACATGGTGATACCTTACATGCCAATGTTGGTGCTTCCTGTGAAGTGGACAGGGTATAGTAATTTTTAGTCTGTTCATATCTCTTGTTTTCCATTCCCTTTCCTATTTCTTTCACTTATGCATATACTATATATATATATATATATACTGTAAATATTTATGTATCTATATTTTGTTTTTCCTTACAAGAAAATGTGTCTACATCTTGTTTTCTGTCTACAGTTATGACAAGGGTGGACACCTCTATCTGCCTTCGTATGTCATGCGGACACATGGAGCAAGACAACAACGTGAAGCAGTAAAGAGAACCTCCCGGAACCAGTTGCGACCAGTTTTTGAGGTTCATTTGCCAATGTTTTCTCCAATCTTAAATCTTGATATCACGTGTTCCCTTTTGTTTGCTCACCTCATGGAACTTGAGACATTTGTTCTTTTTAAATGTATCTAGGCTCTTGATACTCTGGGAAGTACCAAATGGAGGATAAACAAAAGGGTACTTTCTGTTGTTGATAGAATATGGGCTGGTGGTGGTCGTCTGGCTGATTTGGTGGACCGTGATGATGTTAGTTGCTCTATACTTTAACTATTTTATTGAGATGCAAAAGCTACTTTCTTTTTCATTGTTAAGTAAATGAATTTCATAAGCTGTGTAAAATGGTTTACGTGGAACTGGTGATCACTGTAATATTTCTGTTGTTTGTAGGCCCCTTTTCCAGAAGAACCAGATACGGAAGATGAGGCAGTATGCACGAAGTGGAGGTGGAAAGTAAAATCTGTCAAGAAAGAGAACAGAGAAAGGCACTCACAACGATGTGACATCGAGCTGAAACTTGCTGTAGGTTCCAGTTGCTTCTCTCTTTTATGTTTTACTAAACTTCCAATTACATCTGGAAACATATTTAGAAAATCTTATTCGGGCACAGTTGCAATCACGGCTCATATATTTCTGTATCTGTTAGATTTTCTTCCTGAGGTTTTCTTCTCCATGATTGAACAGGTAGCGCATAGAATGAAAGATGAAGAAGGTTTCTTCTACCCGCACAATGTTGATTTCCGAGGTCGTGCATACCCCATGCATCCACATTTAAACCATCTCGGTTCTGATATCTGTCGGGGTGTCCTGGAGTTTGCAGCAGGTCGTCCTCTGGAGGAGTCAGGCTTGCGCTGGTTGAAGATACACCTTGCAAATTTATTTGCTGGTGGTGTGGATAAATTATCTCTTGATGGTAGAATAGCTTTTACTGAAAGTCACTTGGATGATATATTTGATTCTGCTGATAAACCGCTCGAAGGAAGGCGCTGGTGGTTGAATGCAGAGGATCCCTTTCAGTGCCTGGCTGTATGCATTAATCTTAGTGAAGCTGTCAGAAGCTCATCCCCAGAGACAGTTATTTCTCATATTCCTGTACACCAGGCAAGTTTCACTATTATTGAGGCCTGCACATTTAATTTGTCTGTTGATGTTTTGGAGAGAAAGAAACCTTAGATGCCTTGAGGAAAAATTCAACACTATACACAAGAGCAAGTCAAATTGTCTAATGTGTTTTCCGTTCTGGTGCAAGGAAGTAAGTATCCTAAAATAATGCAGAATCTATGCTTGAATTTCTAGGAACCCTACAAAGAATAGGCTAGGGATGCCTTTGAAGCTCTATCTTTGCTTCGGATAACCCGTTGTACAGATTACTTCCTTAATGCTATGTTGATAATGTATTACCAATAACTACATACCCAGTGATTACACACAAGTGGGGACTGGGGAGGTTAGGATGTACACAGACCTTACCCCTACCTTTGTGGGGCAGATAGGCTGTTTCCGATAGACCCAATGTATTACCATTTCTCAAAAAAGAATGAAAAAACATTGTCTTTTGATGTTTGACTCAAAGTGAGAGTATAGCCGCACCTTTATTTATAAACCATTGCTACGTGTTATGAAAATCATGTCAGTATGATTAGAAGACAGCACAAAGTCTTATTGTGGAAATCATTGATATATTTGGATTTTATTAATTTAGTTTTGACATGATTTGCAATGGTTTAAGAAAGGCTTTGTATATACCTTCCTCGCCAATTGATGGGGCATGTATTTCAAACAGTTTCTTGGGGTTAGAATTCCATAATAAACTGCATATTTTGACCAAGCTGGCTGGTTTCGTTAGTTGCTTCCAGACTAATGAAAAAGTTCAAACAAAAGGAATTCTCTTTTTGGTCTTATCGCAGAGTCATTTAATATAAGCTGGTGAAAGTTGACAATTTATTTCAGGTAGATTACAGGAGTTGGGCTAGAACTCAGTTGCACCTAACAGCTATTCATGTCTCAAACTAACTGTTGTTCGAGAAATGTTACTTGATATAATTTTCAACTAATGAGACCATTTGCTGCCCAAGTACATTATCTTTTTTGATTGAACTTCTCTGTAAAATTTTGAGTTTGTGTGTAAAATTTATCTCATAAAACTTTTGTATCTTTCTGTTGTAATTTTCAGGATGGTTCCTGCAATGGTTTACAACATTATGCTGCCCTTGGAAGAGATAAGGTAATAAAAAGCGTGACGTCAAACATTAGTGTTTGATTACAATGAATCTGATATGCATTCCCCCTTCCCACCGAATTGACATGTTTTAACTTGCTTGAATTAATATTAAAGCCTAGACCACCACCATTTTCTTCTTCCATCTTCCTCACTACTTTCCCCTTTGGGGTTCAGAATCTTATGTGGTTCAGTTACAATTAGTAAACCAAATGCATGTTTAGAGAGTGTCTCCATCAGTTAACACTATTTCCATTCTTTCTTATCTTATCAATCAAGCATAAAGAGTTCATTTTCCTTCTTTGTGCGAGATAAGCCAAACGAATTATTTATTACTTTTCTATTTTGTTGTCTATAATAATCTCTGGATCTACTTAATCAACTCTTCTGTTGACATTCATCGGTTCAGTTGGGAGCTGCTGCAGTCAATTTGGTTGCTGGAGAAAAACCTGCTGATGTTTACTCTGGCATAGCAGCTAGGCGAGTTTTTTTAATCCTTTCTCCTGTTAATGGACTAAAAGGCCTTGAGGTGCTGCTTTTCTCTCTCTTGACCTCTACTTGCATGTGAAGTAAACAATTTTCCGTGGTAGCAACTATAGTACCAACACTTGGTCATTAGAATTTGACAAACAACTGGCCAGCTTCAGACTAGAACATTAGGAGTGGATGCAGGTCGACCTTTCCTGCCATAACAAAGCTTTCCGTAGTTTCTACTATTAATGTTTGGAGAACAAACTGTATTGGAATAGAAAGAACATCGTATCTATGGTAATTTATGCTTTACTTTATTGCTTTCTATGATCTTTTAAGGAGGATAGAGTGCAGCACGTGAAAGGTCACACTTTAATTAAACAATGAACCCATGGGCCACAGACATACCCAACACGACATGATTTGGCTTCAAAATTTTGCTTCTGCTCTGCATCTAATTGTGTAAAGACAAAATCAGGAGTCCTTTACTAAACTTTCTGGAATGATGAATATCATTAAATTAGTTATGGAGTTCTCGACCTATCAATCTGTGAGCTCTGGGAAATGTCACGAAAATTTTCGGAGATCCCATGTTGTGCTCATATGAAAATCTTAAAGTAGATGAAAATAAGCTTGTTCATAATGTGCAAGGGAAAATTGATTGATATCCAAGTGTTGGACGAGGCATTAATTCATACTTGGTGGGATCTTTATCACTGCTGAATTAGAACTAGAAGCTCTTTCTTTTTTGAAGATTTTGTATTCACTTTGAGGTTATCACAGGTTCAAAGTTTTTCCCTTAACTGTCAAAAGAAGCATTGAGTTGGAATATTTTTCATCTTAACACTTCTGGCTAATTAAGTTTAAACCCTTGGAAGTTAGTATTGAGGAATAAGACATAGTGAACAATATTTTGATGTGGCTATTTTTCAGAGTCCTTGATATTATGAATAGAGATGCACAAAGAGATCCTGCAGAATTTCCGGATGCTGTTCGTGCAAGGGTTTTAGTTAATCAGGTATCATGCTGATCACCTTGTTAAGGCCACAGCCAACAGCGTACTCCCCTTTTCTGAACTTGTTGGTAGTTTGAGATAAATGGTTTGACAGATAGAGTTTTGGTGTGCCACCGGAAAGAGAATTGTTGCTTCTGATATTCATGAGCTTTATGTGTTGCAGTTGCTTGATGATAAGGCAACTAAATCACTCAGGTTCGGTTTATGGCTTGTCATACAGGTTGACAGGAAGTTGGTGAAGCAGACGGTGATGACATCAGTCTATGGGGTCACTTACATTGGGGCTCGTGATCAAATAAAGAGGAGGTTAAAGGAGCGTGGTGCAATTGCTGATGATTCTGAGCTATTTGGTGCTGCTAGCTATGCCGCAAAAGTAAGGGAAAGATGGAGTGCCATATTTTGATAATTTTTCGATAGGTGTTCTATATGTTAAACATATTGAAACATGATACATGGGTTTTATTTTAATTGATACTCCGTTGGTAGCTGCTTTTAGGCCTAACTGTCATCAGTTGAGAATCAGCTCTTCAATTGCTTAAAACCAAAGAACAGAACTGCTGCTTCTTGTGGCAGCTGTATCTGGTTTCTGGTTGCTTGGAAGTGACTGTCAATTTGTGTGTGTTCGCACCCATAAATAGCCCACTTGTCACATGCTTTGTTTACTTTCTCTAAATGTAATCGATGTATCGTATCACATGAAGTTCTATAAGAAGACATCACCAATGTGATGATGCGTATAGAGTGCTAATTAACTTGGGCAATAAATAAACTCCCATTACATCATATAATGAAGCTCTTATCTTGGTCAATAATCAGCACCTTTTGACGCATTGATTTACCCATTCCATCTTATGTAATTAAGTTCTTATCTTGGTCAATGACCAGCATCTTTTGACGCATTGATTAGGTCACATTAACTGCATTGGGGGAGATGTTTGAAGCTGCACGCAGCATCATGACTTGGCTTGGCGAATGTGCTAAGGTATGCCTAATTGCTTACTATATCACCATTGAAATGTGTTGCAAGTTCAATCCCTCTCTGTTTAGGTCAAAGAGCAGTTAAATGTTGCTACACTTATGGTGTCAACTACCGGACTGGTTAACTCTTGCACAAGCTTTTAGTGTGTAATAACTCTTCAGTGGTCATCTTTTAGTTGATCTTCGTCAAGATTGTTTTTGTAAATTCGCTCAACCCTGTTTTTCTACTTCTGTTTCTAATGATGTTAAAGATATCAATGTGGACATGTTTGTCTGTGATTATATATGTTCCTGTTATTATTGACACATGATGGTAAAGATTTTAATTGGCTGAAGGGTCTTTTCCCTGGTTGATTGGACCATTGAGATATACAAGTGGTACACAAAAGTGGTAGAACCTACGTTTTCCACAAGTGGGATCTTGTGGGTACAATTATCTCTACCTCCATGAGGTAGTGGTATAGCACCAATTATCCACTTCAATTTGTTCACCATGTAAATGCATCAATTATCTCTATCTCAACGAGGTAGTGGTAAGCTCTGCGTATAGTCTATCCTCCCCAGACCTCATTGTGGGATTTCACTGGGTATGTTGTTGTAAATGCACCCTTAGTTTCCAGGCACGTGAAGAAGCATACCTTGCTCGGAGCTATAGGGATCCAAATAGTGAGGCACGGAAATGTTGCTTCTTCTCTTTGCGAGAAGCCCGTAGTAAAAAGATCTCACTGAGAAAGTTCCACTCCCCTGCATTCTTTTGCTGTCAGTGTAATATTATGTTAGTACAGCAGCTCCAGCATTCTCTGGAACTCTTGCATCTCCCAGTTTTGCAAATTCGTTCTTCTTGACACTCAAATCGCACCCAATTCTTTGGGGATGGATATTAATTAGAGTGTGATAGCTTATTTGAATCCGCTCTTCATCAAAAAAAAAGAAACTTACTTGAATTTCGTAGATGAGACTAGTACTATCAGCTATTTTAGGTAGGAAGTAGGATGGCCCTTCATAAGCATATATGTATTTTGATTAATTACTTTGAGCTTTCAGAAGCTGAGCACACCTACTCTTTGTCATAATGCACTAGCTATTACACTAGAAGGGATGTCTGTATAATTTTGTTAAACTTGAGTGTACAAGAAATTCTTTCTTATCTGTTGTTTCTTGTGTTTCCTACTTTTTGTTTTTGTAAGTGGTGGTGGGAGGGGAGGGGAGGGGCGCCAGGTCAGTCATGGTTGATTCTTTGTTCTGAGTTTTCTCTGATTCTGCCATGAATCATTTTAAGATCGGTCAATTCTATCTGATGACAGTTGAAAAAAAAAGATTTTCCATCTGAAGAGGCTTATCAAATTATACAAGAACTATGTTTATTCAATGATTTAAAAAAAATTGAGATTGGATATTTTGCACAAATATTTGATCAGATAAAAGTGCATTAGAATTTGTTCTGCTCAAGTTTATCTTCATTGACCTCTAAATTTCAACAGATAATTGCTTCTGAAAATGAACCAGTCAGATGGACAACTCCTCTTGGGCTTCCAGTTGTTCAGCCTTACCGCAAAATCGGAAGACATTTTGTGAGTGTTACTATGTTGTCCATTTTTGGTCCCCATGCTATTATAAACTACTCAAGAGTCATTACATCTCTATTTGGCAAATCTTGTTGCAGATTAAGACTTCTCTCCAAATTTTGACTTTGCAACGGGAAACAGAAAAGGTATTTTTCTTGTTTTTGCCCTCATGCTTCATGTTATCTAATATTCTGTTCTTCTATATCAACGAGGTGGGAACTAGTGGGATACAAATGAATGCTCATTTTTCACTTTCATTTACATATTCTTCTTCAAATGTTTCCTCTTTGAGATTCAACTTGGTAAACTTCCAGAAGAAAATTGCTTATATTTCTATGTCCTTTGCAGGTAATGGTCAAGAGGCAAAGGACAGCTTTTCCGCCAAATTTCATTCACTCCCTTGATGGTTCACATATGATGATGACTGCAGTTGCATGCAGAAGGGCAGGCTTAAATTTTGCAGGTTCCTTAGTTCTCTTTTTTGCCCCCACTTTGCGCGGGTTCTGTGGAAAGAAAACAATTGAACATATTTTGCTACAGGTGTTCATGACTCGTATTGGACGCATGCGTGCGATGTTGATAAGTTGAATAGGATATTGAGAGAAAAGTTTGTAGAGCTTTATGAAACGCCAATTCTAGAGAAAGTAAGTATCAGCATTATCGGAGAAGTAGAAAATATCATATTATCAATTTCAGTGTTTCTTATTACTTAAGAATCTACACTCCGCCTTTCAAACAAGAATGTATGAAAGCATTAAAACGTTTTTAAAAAATGAGTATTGCCCGGCTTCCTTTGACCATTGGAAGAAATAATCTGTATGGAAAATGATTGCAGCTCTTCCTTGTTATAAATGTTATCGAACAGAGCTGATGAAGTTGAATGAGAATGACTAATTTATTCATTCAAATATAATCCAAATATTTCTTTGCTTCTTTCTTTTTCCTTCTGAAGTAGTTGCAAAAATGAAACCTGTCCCGTTGATCAAAGGACTGAAACCATTCACTAAAATTAGTTTAACGCGTTTGATGTGTCAAAATCTGAAAATGTTACCTCATTGTCCGCTCATATTTGTTTCTTTCCATCTTTTCGCAGTTGTTGGAGAGCTTCCAAGTTTCCTATCCTACACTGTCATTCCCCCCTTTGCCTGAACGTGGGGACTTTGATTTGAGAGATGTCATGGAATCTCCCTATTTCTTCAATTGATTAGGTTCACGTGTAGCCTCACCCCCCTTGAAGTACTAAGCTGGGCAGTGCCTTCTTGTGTTTCAAATGCCATAATGGTAAGATGATGAAAAGTTTGTGCTTACTACATAGGACCAGTGAGATGCAGATTCTGCTGTATGTATAAAAACATGATTAGCGTCTTGCATCCTGGATGCTCTGGTTCTTTTCTCGATCGTTTAGCCTGCACTCTCTAGTGCAGCTGGGACAGAAATTTCCAGTCGAAGCCTGTATGCGATGAGAATTCAGATTCACCAACCTGTTTCTAACAGATTATGGAGGATATGTGATGGTGCCTCGTAATTTAGGCATGGTCGAAGAAAGCTTGTCAAGAAATATAGACGATCATTCTGGGGGTCTAATTTCTACTGCAGAAGCATTGAGGTGCAAGGATACAAATTATTTACAGGCTTTGCAGGCTGTTCTCCTTTATGCAAAGGATACAATCTTTGTATTTTCAAATTGTAAATAGTATCGATTTGTGCTATAACCACCATTATGAGAGAACATGGATATGATAGAGTGAAATTTGCAAGCTTTGAGGCTTGCGTTTGAGATTAAAAGATGTATAGTAGTTGAGACAACAGTATTGTCACAAGATCTTCTGGTGGTGAATCTTCTGTATTAACAAAATCTGTTTATATCTTCTGTATATATGAATATCTCTTTTATCTAAGAGTTGTCTTGATCAATCTTGCGATGTGATTCAGTGCCAGTGAGAGTTCATAAACAATCAAGAACAACCCCTTTCCTTACAGTAGTCTTCAGGAAATTTATGTTGAGGTGCTTCAAACTTCAAAGAAGTAAAACTCTGACAGAGGAGTAAACCTTTGTCTTGAAAGTATCATCATTTCCTTACAGACTTTTCAGTTTGACTTAGCTCTCGTTTAGTCATAGATTTTATAGTTGAAATTTGAAAACATGAGTTTTTGAAGTTGTGCTTGGACATGTATTTTACTTGAATATTTTTTGAAGTTCCGTGAGTGGAATTCCCAAAATTCAAAAAGTTGGTTAGTCAGTTTTTTAAAACTTGAATTATTATTTTTTAGATAATGATCAAATGCTCTAAGATCCCCAAGTATCCATGGTTTTTTAATGTAATGCTATTAGTCACCTTTGTAGTTTCCTCTATGGCCAAACTATGGCTTAATTTAGGCAATACATTTTTTTATCTAAAGGTGAGTCATGAAGAGACTTGCATATAATTGCAAGCAAATGGTGATTTATGGCTATGCTTTTTCTGCTCAATTAATTAAAAAAAAAAACTACTTAACCATGGTTAGAGATAAGGGTCTATATTCAGGCTACATTGGTGCATGTAAATTTTTTTTCTTTCATAGTTTCAAGACTTGAATCTGAAAACATTTGGTTAAAAATGGAAAAATTTCAATCATTTCACCACATTCTCAACGGTGTAATCCACAAATGCTTACTTGTTAATATCCTGCAAGCATTGTACTTGCATAAACTTATAAAGCTGGAACTCTCTCTATTGTTCAATGAATACAACCAATTAATCCCATCCCTGACCCACCCTCAGCCCCAATCAAAAGAAAAAATTGCAAAACTTCAAGTGCATTATTGAAACTAGGAATTAATTAAAAAATGTATCACGCACTGAGCTAGTGATATATTATGAATTCAGTGTTAAAAGAATTTTTAAGATGGAATCTATTAAGTTCAATTCTTGAATCGGCTTCCGTAGTATGAAACTCCAAGTATAAAGACAAAAGAGAAGAAAAGTAACATAAAGTGGGAAGACTAGTTGCCACTCAAAACAATCACCGGATATAGCTAGTGTTTGACGATGAAATTTGATCAAATTTTTAAAATTTAAATTTCAAATCAGTTTTTGAGAGAAACTTCACTTTCACTCATGGAACTTAAAATTTTCTCAAGTAAAATGCATGTCCAGACGCAATTTCATGTTTCAAAAATTACAATTTTAAAAACTTAAATTTTTTAAATTTTAACTTCAAAATCTATGATCAAACATGACTTTTGTACTGAGTGAGGCACTTTATTAGTTAGTTGGATAGTGAAGATATATTGTTGAAGTCCATTTATATTTTGGAAGTTGCTGTACATATATTGTTGGTGGTGGGCAAATTAAAGCAAATTGAAAGCTGGAAATTGTGTACATATAAAAAGGGCATGTGAAAGCACATGGTGAAGGGTATGCTATCACTTTCATTGTTTTCATTTGCACATGCTGATGTGAGATAATTGAGATAACTTCCTCACTCCAACTTGTTTCCTCTTAAATTATTTAGTACTTGTCATCACTCTGTTTATCACAATCGGCGCTACATATTTTGCCGTAACTAAGTTATATATTACTGAAATTCAGTCATTTTTTTCTTATTTAATTTATTTTTTTACCCAAAGTTTATGTACATAGCTAAAGTTCAAGTGAAATAACTTTTAACTCCAAATGTATAAACTTACATTCATATAGAACTTTAGATACTGTATCTAAAGTTCGATTTTATCAAGTCTAATCAATATAGTATATCTAAGGTGAGTACATGTGAATATTTTTTTAAAAAATTGGATAGATATATGAAAGTGTCAAAATAGGATACCTCACACGATCACACGGAGTGACTTAATCAATTGGTGCAGCAGGTGTCAAGTGGTATCACATAAGGAATATCACGATCCATCAAGCGTCGATCTCATTGCACCGAGCTTGTTTAGTGCTATTTTACACCCCTCGTATGAATTGCAAGGAACAGATTCACCTAAAGTAAGATAACAATTGTGAATTTCTGGTTGCAAAAAAAAAAGGGCTACATTGCAACAAAAAAAAAACCATATTTTGAGGGGAGAAAATATTGAAATTGACGTAAAGTGCGGTGTTGATGATGAATTCACCGGATGGTATTTAAACAGACCCGTTTCGATATATAAAAAAATATCAAAAAATGAAGTCCAAAAAGATATTTGGTTATTCATTGTTAAGTCCCACATTAGTGGGATAAGGAAAAGTTAGACTCTTTATATAAACTTAGTCAATCTTCCTTCATGAATTAATTTTTGGATTGATTTAGGCTTGATATTCATTTTTTTACATAGTATCAACGGTTCATTCCAATTAACGAATTATCGAGATTTGGAAAATATTTTTTTAGATAAATAAATCCTTTAAAATGAAGAAAATGAATTAGGGAAAACAAGTTTCTCAAGAGACATTCCAAGTTTATTGTCTCCTCTCCACCTATCTAACCCCACCCCTTGACCATCCAGCTCCCGAACCCTCGCTCCCCACCCCCTTGACCATCTCATACTCGCTATCATTATAGTATTTTGCTAGATTACATATAAATATTCTTGAGATATATTTTTTTACTTACTTACCCGACACTGAAAAAACTTATTTTTCAGAAATGCATTTTCCTTAACACACCCTAAAGAAGTGTTTTTCCACCTATTAAACCCAAAATGTAGCAGTTTTGTGTTTTCCATCCTTTTTGTTATTCTCCTTTTCATTTTGCATCACTACTTGGAGAAACTTTTTAGCTTTCAACTTTTTATTTTCCTATTTATCTCAAATAAATGAAGAACAGAGCCATGTGCCTTGTAAGGTTGAAAAAGACAATTATGAATTAATGACCCTCCCACTGCTTCTTACTGCTTGAGACTAAGAATTGAATGATCAAGTTGAGAAATATCTTTCACATACTATTATAGACACTTTTTTCAATTTATATATTTGCTTATTTCATCTTAATTTGTTTGTCATTTTTCTATAATTGGTAATTAATTAAACAATTACCATTAATGACATGACCTGTTGGGGCCACTTCATGCAAAAGTGTAACGTTTTTAAGAGCAGAGAAAAATATAAAAAAGACATGTGAGCTCTTACATCTTCTTTAAATTGTTGATAATGAGGACTATTTTGGTACCTAATGTATGCTTTTTAGATTATGTTATGTACTGCTTCTCCTCTCACACTTTCTTTTTTAGTTCATCCCAAAAAAAAATACTTTAAAATTTACTCTTTAATGAAATGATTTATATTCACTATAGATATCAACATTTTCCTTTCTTAAATTTTATGTAAGTCAAAGATGACACATAAATTGAAACGGAAGATATTTAGCCATTAACGCTAGCTTAGATACGGATGTATGGATGACTCCAACCGAGTAACATTTTCCAAACATGTTTATGAGTTTTTCTTTTGTTCTTAAAATTCTATCAAATACCGTAACTAAAATAAAGAAAATATTATATTTGTGAACTGGACTGTGAGAATAATTAACTTAAAACGAACAAAAAGGCAAAAAAGTCCTTTGAACTATGCGAAATTGAAATAAAATGCTCCCGATTAGTAGTTTGGTCTAAAAATGTTCATGCGGTTAATAGTTTTTGGACCAAATTATTGATGGCAGAGACATTTTTAGACCAAACTATTAACTACGGATATTTTTTGTTCAATTTCGCATAGGGGATACTGTTGGAGTGTGACAACAGCAAGTGCTAGGCTAAAGTGCTTAACCACTTGAGAAGATCCCTCTCTATAAATAGAAGTCGATTCTCTCAAAGCTCTACACACTTCACTTCCTCTCTTAGCTTCAAACAAAATTACTGCAATGGCTGGGAAAATGAGCATTGTCTTGTTTGTTCTTTTGGTGGTTTTCCTGACTCAAAATCAGGTGAGCCCAAATGTTTTGTGCATCTCTATTGTTTTCGACTCGAATTATATATATACATATCGTTGAAAATATATTAAATGATCGTTGTGTGTTCAGGTTTCAAGGGCGAATATTATGCGTGATGAGCAGCAGCAACAACAGAGAAATAACCAACTGGTAAGATCAACTTGTTTTACTACATTGCGATTTATGTACTTTCTTAGCTAATTAATTTTAATTTCCATGACTAAACTCCTATTTTAAATGTGGTGTTTGCAGTATGGTGTTAGTCAGGGAAGTCTCCATCCTCAAGGTATATAACACTCACTTCAACATGACATATGCTCACTTACTAATTATAAGTTTAACTTCATCATAGGAATAGTGCTGAATATGGTGTATTAGTAATGCTGAGATTACCGTACAATTTTTCAATCCCTTTGATAAAGGTAGCTCCGTCCTGATCAAGTGTGTTCTGTTATTTTACAGATTGTCAACCAAAATGCACGTATCGGTGTTCAAAGACATCGTATAAGAAGCCGTGTATGTTTTTCTGCCAGAAATGCTGTGCAAAGTGTTTGTGTGTTCCTGCTGGTACCTATGGCAATAAGCAAAGTTGCCCTTGCTACAATAACTGGAAGACCAAGAGAGGTGGCCCAAAGTGCCCATGATCATCCATACTGTATTATGTGACTGCAGACACCCTACTTCTGTCAAATCTAGTAGTATTAATTAATCAACACTTGTCTCAAGTGGTGTATTAGCTAGTAATGTTAGGCCCCAATTATATAGAAGAAGATTGGGCTAGCTACAAGTACTATAGCATGGTTATAATTATGCAGCTTTTTTATGTTACTTATTTTATATTATGATTATGATTATATCTTAAGTGATATTTATTGGTGTACCATAAGAATTATAGCATGTTCAAGTCATCTAATTCAAGGCCAATTTGGCGTTTGAATGGTTTTTTATACTAAAGCAATCTCTCTCTCTCTCAAGACTAGTTTAGTAGTTTTTACAGCAACAAACTGATTTTTCGACTCTTGAGTATCTTAATAACCGCCGCCGGCCACCTGAATACCACCGCACCGTCCACCCTCCCGAAATCTTCGATCAAAGTACATCACTCTGAGTAGATTAATTCTCTCTGTTCAGATTTGAAACTCCTACATTCTCAAATGTGTCGTTCAGTTTCTTCCAAATCATTCTCTTTCTATCGGGAAAATGGTTGTACCCGACGAAGCACTTGACAAAATGTTTTCTATTCTAGAAGCTCAACGGAAAAATCATGAACTGAGTTTTCGATTTTTCATCTGGGCTTTAAAACGACAGCGATTTTGCTTGTAAAAGATGGTGGATTCGATTTATACTGGACTGTTCTATTACGCTTTTTCAGCTTTGATTTGGGGTTATTGGAAGGTAAATAAGGCACAAGTTGAGGCATTTGGTAAAGATCATGATTTTGTTACCTACAATTTGATCCTACCTATTATGGTTAGAAAAAATGCGATTCTGTTAACTATTGCTGTGTATAATGTGATGCACAACATTTTTTATTGATGGGCGGTGTAAGAGTGGTTACTCTAATGATGCTTTGCGACTGTCAGATGAAGTGAGTGAGAGGAGAGGGAGGAGTGTATTGCAGTATTTTGTAAACTAAATATGATTGATGAAGCACAGGCACTTCTGAAGTGTTTGAAAAATCATTAGAGAATTATGTTGTTCCCGATGTTGCACTGAACACAACTATGATTCGGGGTTGTATCTGCGGCAGTCAGGGTGAATGATAAAATTCTGCAGAATTATTTTCTCCCAAAGGTGTCAGTCAGCTTTGAGGTAATGGCTTTCAAATGTAAAATTCCATGCCTTCAGAAGAAAACAACCTCTCACTCTTAATCAGATGTTTTTTGGATTCAAATATTGAGAATAGAGAAACGGTAGTTGTTCCCCTTCTATTGGGCCTTATGCATTGAAAATCTTGATTAATCGGTTGCCGATCACGGGTTATACAAAAATAAAATCGACTTGTATCATGCTACACAAAATCACTTATGAGCTTTTTGGAGCTGGCACAAAGCATTGCATTACAAGCACATCTTCTCATTATCTCTATCCTTTCCAGGTCAATCTCTATATACAATTCAAATCAGGAAGGTGTCAGGTTCTTGTTACTCAACAGAAGGTACACGAGCAAGAGTGGGAGAAGGGGATCATAATCCAGCTCTTGTACCTTCCCGTTTTCTACTTCTTTTCTTCTCTTCAAACAACAAATCTTTCATGGAATTATGCCGCCTACAATGTCAAAATTGGTGTTTCAGCCAAGCATAAAACATCACAGATGTGGACCCCTCTGCTGTTCTCCCTCAGACATCCCTGTCAAGGATATTTGCAAGATGAGATCTCAAACCAAGCTGTAAATGCTATTTAGTTACATGATCCATCCGCAGGCTTTAAGTCGAGCTACCCCATCCCATAGTTATGTGTCAAACAATCAAAATCTCAACCATTCAATAACCAAGACGATCATTCAGTGAGGTGCGTCCGTCACCTGATTGCCCTGGTAAAAGTTTCACAAAGACGAGCAAATTTGTCAAAAAACATGAACATCCATTAGTAAGCAACTAAGTTAGGCATGAACCAAATAAGTGGCATACCTTCAGGAGGAACCCAAGAATCGTAGTCCTTCTCACTCTTCAGAAATGATGGTCTGTCTGGACCAAGAACCTTCTTCTGCTTTTTTTTCTTTTCCTTCCTAGTTTGACTTTCATGTGATACATCGCGTCCGCTGGATTCCACTTCATCATCAGTACTATGGTATCTTTGAGAATGTTTCAACAGCAGAGCTACCGCATCTTCTGCTTGTATATCAGCCCCAGAGGATTCTTGAGAATCTTTGAGTTCAGCAACATCAGACTTCTCAACTTGCTTGCGCTTCCTTATTATTAGTCCAGGAGCTGCACTTTCAATTCCAGAGTCGGCAGTCAACTGTGTAGCATCTGGTTTTACCAAAACTTTATTCCTGTCCTTGTAGTCGACAAATTGATCATTTTCTTGAAGTTCTGTCTGTCGTTCAATAACTTTCTCTTGTTTTTTCTTTTCATCTACGGCACCAAGCCATTGGGGCTTACTAGCAATGTACACAACATTTTTACCACCAGCTGCATCAGCCACAATCTCCTTCTTTGTTTCTTGACTGGATGAAGAGTTCGCATCAATAGTATCCTGTTTCTCCATTAAGACCTTAGGTTCTGCTCTATCTTTTTTGTTCTGCTCGGGTGGAGACTGCTGATGGGCAGCAGTTGCAATAGTTTTGGTCATATTGGTCTTTGGTTCTTGTACTTTCAGCTCCCTCTTTTTAGCAGCCTCACCAGTGGGATCAGCAATCTTAAGCAAGTAAAGTACCCTGTCCAACTCCTTTTGGAAAGTAGAGAGTTCCTTGTGAAGCTTTTCCTCCTTCTCCAGAGCTGGCATCAGAACAAAAAAGTAAAAGCCTCAACAAGACGCACATGCTAAATTCTGTCAAAAATCTATCTCAACAAAGGAGTTTGAATATAATTCATGGGATACCCATTCTTCCACCGTCAGAAATGATCCCTTGCTTAATTGAATGCTCATACACATAAATATGCAAGTGTTACTGGTGTGGAAGGATTCAGCTACACCGTTCAGCAGATATGCATGTTGTTAACTGAACAAAACTACCCAATGCATTTCTCTTAGATAAATGCACAATCATACTTATAAACTGACAGCCTTATTTGTATGTATGCTCAAAAAAATAAAAAACTTAATAATATAATAGTACCAATCATTAGATATGCTCCCATTATGAACAGAAGAGACAAAGTGAGAGACCAGCGCATGATAAGATGCCACAAGATACTCCACAAGCTTTGTCAGATTTAACCGAAATCTCAAATATATAACATCATAAAAAGAAACCCAAATGTTACCTCCAATGAGATAAGACATTAACATTCAAGACAATTTTGGAGTTTATTTGCTAAAATAATCACGCACCTAGCTGAGATGAAAGCCCAGACATGTAAGCATCTAGTTCATCTCCAGCTTCAACTGCACTTTCCTGACCTGTACCATCCTTTTCATCAAGAAATAATTTTCTCTTGTCTTCCATTTCCCTGACAATGGCATCCTTCTTATCAAGAAGAGAATCAGCTGTCTCAATTGATTGATTTTCGCCAGCTTTGTTCTTTGAAGGCTTCTGTGTGCGATCATAGAATTCATCCTCCTCACTGTGCGGTAAGAAATTCAAGTTCACCTTGTCAATGCGCTAGCTCAACTCACTAATGACAATCCCAAGTATAGTACTACTGCCAACCTTATTTAGATCATTTCAAGCAACACATACGGCGTAAAGCATCTACCACACAATGAAATTTGTTGAAATTATTGAAGATCTACAAGTTATGTACTAACACATGTTGTCAATGGGCTAGCTCCACTCACTAAATCAAAATCACGACAATCCCAAGTGTGCGTTTGGCCAAAAAATTGTGTTTTCAGGAATGTGAAAAAACACCAAAAAACTACTTTCACTCTAACTAACTCACAAAAATTCAAAAACAACTTCAATTTGTACTCATGGCCAAACACAACTTTTTTCAAATACTCACAATTTTCATGGCCAAACGCCAATCTAACCTTTCCTAAGATCATTTCAAGAATTATGTACTGCATAAAGCATCAATCAAACAATGAAGTTTGTTGAAATAATTGAAGATCTGCAAATTACATACTAACCTTGAAAACTCTTCTTCTTCAGGCTCCTTTTTCTTTCCATTGGATGTCCTTCCAGTGCGTGCACCAAGACTTTCCCGTATACTCTCATTTAAAGTCTCTTCCAAGTTTTCAAGCTCTTCCACTATCTGATAAATTTTCAGCACATAAATTAAAGGAAGTGGCCAGGCTACCCTAAGAAATTGCTAAAACATTCTGTGTACTGGAGTATTATTAGACCTTATAAGAAAGGAGTTAAATGAACATGTGATATTCAACACCAAATAGAACAAAAGAATATATTCTTTGAGTATTAAGGAAACAAAGAGAAAACGCTGAAGGAGCTATTAACCTGTGACATCCTCTGTTCATTACGAGCAATTTGAGTTTGCTGTCCCTGTGTCAATCCACCTTGAGAAATATCCTTGGCCCGAATAGCATCTATCTCTTTTTTCATATGAGCAATCTAAAATCAAAAGGGGTACAATAAGAAACACATACATTTGCAAAGGGGTACCTTTCCTCAAGAGATCCTTCGGGTTAACAGTAACATAGAGAAATTAAGTAAACAGCTACCTTTTCAAGTCTTTTCACAACTTTTTCACGTGTTTTTTCCTGCTTCTCTGTAAGTTGTCCCTTGTAAGTTTGCCAAGTTATTTCGTCAACTTCATCCTAGCATCAAAATCAATTCGGATAGCACTCTATCAGGATTTCATCATATTGAATGAATAATAGCAGGAAAGAATGACTGCAGTGTGTAAGGGATCAATGCTCGGATAAAAAGTTTAACTCGTCTATAGAAGGTGAAAGCAACCAAAGCAGACAGTTACTTGCACAACCCGTGACTCTTTAATTCCCTGGACAGTATCACTTATTATGGAGTCCACTACATTGTCAAAGGTGTTGCTGAATATTTTAAATACATAAACAATTTCTTTCAAGAAAAAATAACAGTGGGTTGGGGATTGGCTCTGCACCTCTGCAGAGATCTAAGTTGTCTAACAGCCTACAGAGAGGGATCATTCGGGAAAAACAGAGAAAAATTAACACTAAAAACCTTGCCAGTGAGAAATTAGTTGATATGTGTAGGTGAACATATCCTAGAGTAACTCTAATAATTGTTATCCAAAAAGAAATGTTACATTCACCAAATACCCTAAAGGAAAATGAGACAAAAACTGACCTCGTTTTCCTCAATAGCATCATCACGCATTCCCCATGAGATCCCATCTGCACGAGATGCTTCCAGTTTTGCACGGAGAAGTGATGCTTCCATGTCATGCATCTCTTCCCGGATCTTCGCTTGTCTTACCCTCTTCAGGTCAGCTTCCTACAACATAAAAAAAAAGTAATGCATTTGAAACGTTAACTCTAATAAAAGTGTTCTGTTTGGTAAAATTTTGCCTTCAATTTGTTGAATACGTGTCATCTGTTCTGGTAATCAGTTCCAAAAGGGATTTGATGAAAAATGCTATATTGCATTGGCAAGACAAGCAAGAATAACTGTATAAAATGTTCTAAGGAAATAAAAGGAACTCTGTCTTTTTAACTTTTAAATAAGAACAATTATCCGATCAAGGGCATTAAATAGCTTGTACTCATAGAACATCTGGTGTGACATAGATAATGAATAAATAGGAGTTAATATCATTCCAATTGTCATTACAAACGCAATTAGTATTTTTGGAATTGCAATAGCACAACTGTCATACCGGTGGCATCAGGTCAGTTGGTCCTTCAAATATGTATAATCGTGATGATCTGTAGAAAGTGAAGAACATTAGAAAAATGCCAAAACATTATAACACCACTAGTAAGAAAACTTGTTTATTCCTTCCGAGCATGATCATTTTTAATCCAGTGTATGATTGCGCCTGCAACATAACCTTTGTACTTCTAGGACACACTTCTTGTGAAAATGTTGCATCCTAAAGGCCCAACATTCATCGTATTATTACTTTGTTGGTCTTAATTTTTAAAATCTTCTCATCTAACTTGCCTTCTCATTCTGAATGATGAAATTTTATATTTAAAAAAAAAGATAAAATGAAAGAGCTCACAGTGGAACTACGGGATCATAATATCAGAATGAGGCAACCATCAATTAAGAATGTAGTATATCCTAGAATCTCAAATATACATGATTTTTACTACAATCCTATCAGATAGATAACATAACAACATAGAGTGCCATTTTTCTTTTCCGGAGAGTCAACAAGCTGGAGTTAATAACTTACTGTCCAAATCGAAGGACATCACCAACATGGAGATCCACAAAAACTCTCTTCTTCACCTAATAGTTTGCAAATGGGCAAGCCATTAGTATATATGTTCTTTACTGATTTGAAAAATGAAATCACACCATAACAAATGACAAGGATGGAAATAATAATCTTGACAGTAACATGCAAGTGCTAAAAGAAAAATAATGGAGTAGCTATCAATTATGGGCAGAGGATAGAGCAGACAAATATAAAAAGGCATGATGCATAAGCTGAAGGCATGCAATTGATTATTTGAACCTCCTCATCTGTTATATATTCTGAGTTAACTGGAGTAACGGATAGGTATAAAATGATACGTTAAAGTACCTCTTTTTTATTAACAAATGTCCCGTGTGTACTACCAAGGTCATAAACATAAGCATTGCCGTTTCCCTTGAACTGCAAAACTGCAAAGAGATGGTGGTTACATAATCAATGCCAATCAAAAATCTTTTTTAAAAAACTGAACAAATACTTGCATATGAATTGTGTTAATTACACCAAGAATATCCATATAGCACAAAGCCACAACGATATAAGGAAATAAAAGGCTGGTAGAGCAAAGTTAGTCCCATATATACCACTTGTCGAAGTAAAGAAGCAATACCAGCATGAAAGCGAGAGATGGTCGGGTGTTCAAGGACAAAATCACAAAGATCAACACGCCCAAACATGTACTCCCCCTTCTTGTGCCTGGATAACAGTAAAAGGTGATAAGATTCCATTAAATAAAGTAAAATCCCAGCAACTGATACAAAAAATGATGCCTTGCCGAGTCTCAGAGACAATGCAAATGGGCCGTCCTCCCCATATGAGAGGCATGAACAGTAAGAGAGATACAGAAACCCGTACAGAATGTGATAACTAGAAAAATTAAACTTGTACAAGTTCATTTGTAGGTAACTACAAAATAAGATAGCACTTGATAAGAAACCTCAGTAACCCTTACACGTAGCTTCTAGCAATATGATAGACAATTTCAAACCAATAAACTAAACACTAGGCAATTGCACCAAAAATATAAATACTACTCAAAAAAAAAAAAACTTAATGTGATAATCAAGGACAGTAGTTATTTTGTTTTAGTCAATATATTCCTAGAACTTCTAACTGGAGGACACAATAAAATTTCTGCCTTATCAATTCATATGATTGTGTACCAAAAGTGGTACTTAAAAGCCAGCACAACAGAAGAATAAGCTTATGAGGAACTAAACATCAATTGCATTGAAGTTTGCAGACACATACACATCAAATTTATCAATGATGGATCCATCTTTAAGCACTTCAAGATAAAACTGATGACACGGACGCCCACTCCATGTTGGAATCGTGTACGGAACCGAAGTAGCCGATCGCTGTTCTTGCTTCTTGTCTTCATTGGTGTCTTTACTTTGGGACACGGAGCTCGAGCTGGAGTCATCTTGAGAATTGGCACTTTCATCAGGTTCAGCACCCGTTTTAGAAATAACCGGTTTTAATTGGGACTTCTCTTGATCGAGTGTCGATGAATCTGAGTCCGACTTGCTTAGAAATTTTGGAGGTGGGGGTTTCATTAAGCTCAAGCTGGAATCTTCTTGAACATTGACACTTTCAGTAGGTTCTGCGCCGCTTTGAGAAATAACCGGTTGTGATTGGGACTTCTCTTGATCGAATTGTTTCGATGTATCCGAGTCCGACTTGCTTAAAAATTTTGGAGGTGGGGGTTTCATTGAAGTCCGAGTAGAGTTTGAGGTCGTATCTTCGTCTGAGTTTGAAGGATGGGGTTCCTGTGTCGCAACCCCGGTTTTAGGGTTCCGGGGGGGCGGCGGCGGGTTCATGTCAGTCGTCATTCTAAAACGGGAGAGTGAACTGAGTGGCAAGGAGGAAGGTGGAGGAAAATCGAAGATGGGAGGGAACAGCAAGAAAGAAGGAGGTGGAGAAATTGGACCCAAATCTTGAAGCCCTCCAGATACGGGTCTAAAGCATCCAAAACGGATTTATACCCATTTTTACGTGGCACTCCCTTCAGAAGGGTTTATTTTATTAAATTAACTAGTAAATTTATAATTTAATATCATAGAATTTATAAAATAATACTTAAAAGTTCAAACTTATCCGTCATTAAAACTAAAACACTATATTATCTTACATACAAGATTACGTAGTAACAAACATTATTAATGTAAAGGAAAATGAAAATTATAACATCTTATCATTAATATTTAATAACATAAGCATAAATTAATGACTGTAAAAATACATATAAGGATCTGTAACATAAAAAATGGTGTCAGTGAACCAATCAACAAGAGCAAAGTTCACGAATATTTAATTGTGCAGAAGAAAAAAGAGAAGTTGAGAATTTTCATTGTTTTAAAATGAAAGGAAATCTCTCTATTTATAGACAACAAAGGGTAGTGTGAACAAATGTTTATTATGCCTTATCGGAAAGGTCACAACTATTTGAAAAAGTTGCAACCCTTCGGAAATGTCACAACCTTTCACACCCACCCAGCAGTGGTGGACCACAGAGCCCTTCACGGCCCGTGGACCACCACAAGAGCCGTGGGAAGGCTCGTGGAGGCGAGGACAGAACCACACAGGCTCAGGCATCAGACCACGGAGCCCTCTACGGGCAGTGGGAGGGTTCGTCGTCCTACAACCAACAGACCCCAGCCCAAGTGAAGGACCACAGTGGCCTTCACGGTCAAATGTGTTTCACTGTCGGTTACAAATCTATTTTACATTCTTTTTCATTCTATTGTTACAGATCCTGGTATGTTTTTTACAGTCATTAATTTATGCTTATGTTATTAATTGTTATTTTTTAGTACGTGCTTTAAACTTTGTTGTTTATGTTTCTGTAAAGTTATTGTTAGTACAATTAAATAGCACACGTTAATTGAATATTCACGCAAGTTTTCTCTACTGGAATTGTTGAAGGTACCGTAAAAATATTCCTTAAAAATCTATATAACTATCTCTTGAAGACAAAATTCAAATTTGGTATGTCATTGTAAGGACATCAAGACCTTTAAAACTTTATCGTACTTTGATGTGCAAAGTGAACCAGTAAAAGAAGACAAGAATTAATAAACTTTTGACATGACTTCAAGTAGGGGTGGGCATAAATACTGGAAAACCGAATCAAATCGAACTAATTCGGTTTTTTGATTCTGTGTCGGTGTTATTTTTTCGGAAGTTCGATTCTTCGGTTCGGTGTAAGGGTCTCAAAACTTCGGTGCACCGAAGAACCGAACTTTTATTTTAAAAAATAATATATATTTTTAATATATACATATAACAACAAATGTACAAATCATTCATGAACAAATCAATGTAACAACAAATGTACAATTCAATAGTTAACTTCAAATATTAATTCTCAAGAGAAACTCAAACATATTTCTACCAATGTACATTATGTAAAGGAACCGTCTTCGTACTTGTTTTTCTCGAGAAATAGTTGGAGGCACAATGTCCTTGATAAAGACAAATATAGTCTTTTAGTTAGCACAATAAGTGTTCCACGGTGATAAGCATCATTCCTTAACATAGTTTTAAATTTCTAAGTATCTTATACTTTATCCTTATTTTATTTTTCATTCACACCGAAAAAACGATTTAAAAACACCGAATCAAATCGAACCGAAGTAGAAAAAACCGAACCGAACCAAATTAGTTTGGTTTAATATACGATGCACACTTTTCTAAAAACAAAAATCGAAGAACCGAACCGAAGTTTGATAAAACCGAACTAAAGAACCGAACGCCCACCTTAGCTTCAAGGATGTTGTGCCGAATGACCTATAGAAGAATATGACTAGACTGAAGCCTTTGTTAATTCCAAAGACATAGATAACTACATAATAAATTAATTCCTCGTATTCAATATGAAGTATGAATAAATTCTCAAGTTTACTGCAAGTTGTAAATATCTTTTTTGAAGTAATAGATGTGTTTATCAACACTACGATTGGAATAGAAATGCAGTTTCAAATTGAACTCCATCACTCTGGTATGATGATTTTTAAAAAGCACCAAACAAACTGAATAGTTTTGTGTAGTATTTTTCTCTTTCAAGTATATATGATAAGTTGAATTGTTGTTCAATATGATTAATTCTTCCTTTAATTTTCCATTTTAATAATTTCTTATGATACATATTTAAATTATGAATTTTAAAATGATATATGTAAAGCAAAAGGCAAGGTTGAACTTTCTACACGTTAAAATTAGAATATTTGTTTACTTTTTTCAGCTTTTTAAAATTTATTTATTTCTTCACCAATAATTATTTATTTATTAGAAAATTTAATATCTCAAGTTGATGTTTATTTGATTCCTCAAAATACCAAATACTAACACTTTCTGGAAGCAAAAAGATAAATTATAAAATTATTAATGTTCGTTACTATGTAATCTTGTATGTAGGATAATAGAGTGTTTTAATTTTAACGACAGATAGATTTTAAGGGTCTGTTTGGAAAGCCACCTGGTAATTGGAATTGGCGTAATTACTAGGGTAGTAATTACCAGCCTAGTAATTACACAGTCTAGTAATTACACTGACCTGTTTGGTTGCCACTGTGTAATTACACATGTTCTGTTTGGATGCCACTGTGTAATTACACATGTTCTGTTTGAATCCACAATTGCAATCATAAAATTATATTAAATTTTAAAAATAAAATTAATTATTTAAAATTTATACTAGACAAATAAGAAACTTTATAAATGCCATTAAATTAAATATTTAAGATATATATTCTTTTTTGAAAATATATTAATTAATAAACATATATTCTTTAACCTATATTATGAAAAAATAATTGATTTATATTTTTTCAAATTAATATATTTCAGTTGAATTGATCGTAAAAACTAAAAGTACGAAGTTTCTACGAACATTGTAAAATGCATGTTTGATAAAAAGATTAATATATAAATAAAATGTCATAAATTATTAAATATTTGACAAAAAAATAATCTATCAAGTTTAATTAAAAAATGACGTGCAATGTGAATTCAATATTACTAAAACAAATGAAACAGAAAATATAACATAAGTTATAAATTCAAAACAAAAAATTTAACATGATACTCTTATAGCAAATTTCAACATAGCATGCATAAATATGATTTTTTAAAATTTTTTTCTTAAAAAAGAAAGGAAAAATACATAAAATCCCCCATGAACTTGGCAGCGAAACTTACTTTGGCACTTTAACTTTACGGGTAATTATTTACCCCCCTAATTTAGTTTCAATTGAATTTTATACCCTCTTAAATGTGACGTGGCAAAGAAAGTGGAACTACTTCCCTGCACGCGCGTAACAAATGAAAAAGTGTACAGAAAAATAGTTAGCTATACACGTGTCATTTTTCAATTAGGGACTGATAATTATTTTTTCCTTTAATTTTTAGTGGGACCGTTTCTTTCATTCTATTTTCTTATTTTATACTTTTCTTTTTTTTCCTCATCGTCTTCCTTTCTTTCGTTTCCCCCAAATATAGACCTGCAACTAATTTCTTGATGTACAAATTGCTGGAAATTTTGCCAAACATTTTTTCCGATGAATCTCTCTATTTTCATTGAATGTTCTTTTCATCTTTATAGTTTTTTAATCTATAATTTTAAAAGCAAATATGAAAAGAGGCT
>JAJOOS010020824.1:0-25589 GCA_029582725.1 Solanum chiquidenum | reverse complement strand
ATAAAATATAATTATTTCAAACTATAGGGATTTTAGTAAATATGATAGAAATGTTTGTGAAATTAGGTAGTTTCTCTTAAAAAATGGGTGAAGTAATTTTTTATAGTCATCTGACTATAAAATATAATTAGGTAGTTTGAAATAAAATATAATTATTTCAAACTATAGGGATTTTAGTAAATATGATAGAAATGTTTGTGAAATTAGGTAGTTTCTCTTAAAAAATGGGTGAAGTAATTTTTTATAGTCATCTGACTATAAAATATAATTAGGTAGTTTGAAATAAAATATAATTATTTCAAACTATAGGGATTTTAGTAAATATGATAGAAATGTTTGTGAAATTAGGTAGTTTCTCTTAAAAAATGGGTGAAGTAATTTTTTATAGTCATCTGACTATAAAATATAATTAGGTAGTTTGAAATAAAATATAATTATTTCAAACTATAGGGATTTTAGTAAATATGATAGAAATGTTTGTGAAATTAGGTAGTTTCTCTTAAAAAATGGGTGAAGTAATTTTTTATAGTCATCTGACTATAAAATATAATTAGGTAGTTTGAAATAAAATATAATTATTTCAAACTATAGGGATTTTAGTAAATATGATAGAAATGTTTGTGAAATTAGGTAGTTTCTCTTAAAAAATGGGTGAAGTAATTTTTTATAGTCATCTGACATTTTTCGAACTAGTTTGAGATTTTTCTAATTAAGTGAATATAAACTATTAACAAAAAAGATAAATATGCATTATTTATTAGATGAAAGATGTATACATGTAAATCATGTTTTAACGAGAAGTATATTTGTTCTAAATCGCAAAGTTGAGTGGTATATGTAATGAAACTTTCTATCGTTAAGGGTGAGCTTATCATAAAAAAGAATCAGGTGAGAAAACTTTTGGATTAGTGAATTGAAAATATCAGGTTAGGCTAGTCTTGGGTGAAATCTGAGCGAGATGAGGTCTAGGACAATCTGAGGAAAGGAATGGGTAAAACATCTAATTAGATTTGGTTTACCTTTTATCTAAGACCTTAAGGAGTCCTTAGGACTATTCAGAAAGAAATTCGTATGAGTAAAACTCTTGATTTCGAACTTGGCATGAAGGGTTTAGTCTGAAACATCAAAGTTTGAAAGTGTGTTGCGAAATGAGCAAGTTTGGGAAGATTTTTGAGTTTCTGTCACGTGTCAGCCATTACAATGATCAAATTAATTGCCACTATAATGGGTAGTTATGCTACGACAATGTTGCTATAGCGCGATTGAATTGTTGTGGCGGGGTAAGTCAATGTAATTGTAGAAGATTTACCAAAATTGCTCATTTTCACTCAAAGACGTTTTGAGAAAGTACATAAACGACCTAGAGAAAATTTATTCAATTTTCCATCAAGATCATTCATAAAGGTAAGTGGATTGCTCCCCTAACATGATAATGTGATTCTTAGGCCTTAGAATTGGTAGTTGTGACTCTAGGGAAGAGTTTGGACTAAACCTAAGATGGAAAAATCAGCAATGACAAGAATTGTGGTTTGTTGAACCTTGAGTTTAATTAAAAACAACTTATTTGTGATTATATTGCCATAATTCTCTAATGTGAATCATAAAATTAATAGTTCTAGAAAAAGTAATAGTGTAAAACACTGGGCTAGGTGGAATGTTCATGAGACTGTCCTAGGGTTTGAGATTAGGATATAATTTAGATATATTAGGCCATTTTGGATTGATTTTGTGTTGTATTATTATTTATAGGCCAAGAACAAGCTAAGTTTTATAACATATAGAAAGTTCAGGTTCAGTAGGGCATTCAAGCTTGATTCAAGGTAGGTGATGGTAGAGTTGTTTTTCAATTTACGTTATTTGTGCATGATAATTGTTTCATTAGTATTGCTTGTACAAAACATTATTAAGGAGTAAAAAAGGACGAATGTGAAATGATATCTTGTTGTCAAATCTCATGAAATGAACCTGCCTTAATTACTTGTGGTCTTACAAGTGTGGTTGTGTTCTTTGTGGTTGTGATTGTGTGACTATCGATTGACTCAGGTACTACGTTGTCACGACCCAAACCATCGTCATTGGCACACATACTAACCCTCCGATGGGAGAACCACTACTATAACCCAAACCAAGCAACTAAACTAAAAACTGAAGCATTTAAGTTACGGAAACAAGTTAAATAGCTAAAGACTGATGTTCAACTAACAATGCGAAAAATACACCTAGAACCTGAAAGTCAATGTACCAAAACATCTAACAATGAACCAAGTCTAAACAAGAAGGGATACAACTCCAACTAATGTACTAATAACTAATAGAATTGTCTAAGTTCGAAATGTGGACATAGACGAAAGGAGAACTCATGGCAGCCCGAAAAAATTGGTTCACCATTGAATTCGAATGACGATCACTGATCTCCTAAGTGAGGTCTGTCAGTAGTCGCTTGAAGATGCTCTGTACTCAACAAAAATAAGAGCAAGTGCAGTATCAGTACACAACCACAGTGTACTGGTAGGATCACGCGGCTATCCCACTAAGTGCATCATACATAAGTCATCACAACAATACAATCACATGCATATAACGAACATATACAATATTATCAACATTTAATAACAACGAACAACTTCACATTTCTCAAGATACACAATTATGTCAAATCATTGGTCCTCTCATGGAACCCAAACCCAAATAGTTAGCATACCGGAATGTGGTACCCGATCCAATAATTATGTCGGAACGTGGCAACCGATCCCATAATTATGCTAAAACGTGGAAACCAATTCAAGTTAGTTATGTCGGAACGTGGCAACCAATCCATTCAACACACCACAATCACAATCACAAGTATATCCTCAAGATCATACAATTAAGTCATGATTTCATGGTAACCATCATTCATCTATCTCATTTACAACAAGTGTGATCAATAATGCAACATTCATATACATACATGTATCATAATGAAGCAAGAACAAACATACATCACACAATCATAGAATCACAACCATCACCTACCTCGAAACAAGCTTGAAACTCTAACACTCTGTTTGGATCATTGTTACCTATTGTTTCATAATGTACTATATTGTATTGTACTCTATTGTAATGTATTATATGGCAGATATAATGTTTGGCTAGACTATATTATTTGTTGTTGTTTAATAACATTTTTATTGTTTGGTTTGACTGTATCGTATTGTATTGTAATTTATAAATTCACTAAAATATCCTTAATTATTCTAGGGTAGGAGGTTTGACTAGAATTAAATAATATAAGGTAAAGGGTAAAATAGTATTATAAAATATTATGTAAAGATATAATTGGAAAAAGAAATTAAGTAACAATGGAAACACATCAAATTAGTTGTTCCGTAAAATGGGGGTTTTCATTGTTACGTAACAACATAATTTAACAATACAATACAATATATTTTAAGAAACAATTAAAATAAATATTGTAGGTATAGTAACGATACAATACAATACAATGGGTAACAATGATCCAAACAGAGTGTAAGAAACTTGATCCTTCCCTTTCCGGATTCGTTTCGCTTGTTCTTGGTCTACAAACAATCAATATAATACGGGAATCAATAAACAATCACTAATTGCCCGAATTACTAATAATTCTATGAACCCTAGATCAAACCCATGACCCAATTATCTAAATTAGGGTTGTTTCCACCATAGAATTTATAACAAAACCCCCCCCCCCCATCAATATTCACCCATTCTATTACATTCTACAAATCAAAACACGGATTCAGAGAGTGAAAAGCTTACCTTTAGCCTCAAGAATGGTGAAAAAAGAGTAGGAGTCGCCTGGGGTTCGTTCCTTAGCTCTAAAAATCAAAAAGTTCCAAATAAAGTCGTTTAGGGGTTTATTAACGGCCTTAAGTCGCGTCGAGCCCGCTACAGTGGCCACCACTCCGGCCACCACCCCGCTACAGCCGCCCCACCAAAGCGACCAAAATCCTCGCCAAAGCGGGTTGCACGAAACATAGAGCTATTTCAAATAATTCCAAAATCCCCATTTCACAACACACCTCTAACCTATGACGCTAAAAAAATACCCTTCACACTAAGATCGATTTCGAGAGTTCTATTCGCCCGAATTCAATTCCGTAAAATCGTACGGGTTCTTTAATCACTTATCTATCTACTCATGTAATCAAAATCATAATTATATCACCCCATTTCTACCAGATTTCCCTAGACTTCAATGACTCGGATTTCATCCAAATCTGGACTAGGTTGGGAAATTTTAAGATACTACGAAAAAGTTTTTCGGCCCAAAAAATTTCCCCATTGACTTTCTATAACGACGGAACCCGATCGTTATAATAGATACCAATTTACCCATCACTCGTCCCCGAGTGACAATCTTACCAAAAACAGGCTAAAGAAAGAATGGCGTAGTACCTGAATCGACGAACAATTGGGGATACTTGTCTCGCATGTCCCTCTCGGTTTTCCAAGTAGCTTGCTCAACTGGACGATGCTTCCATTGAACTTTTACGGACTTAATCTCCTTGGTCCTCAACTTATGCACATCACGATTGAAAATTACAACTAGTTCCTCCTCATATTGAAGGTCCTTGTCTAACACAATTGAGTCTCATTTAATGATGTAATCTTCGTCGCCATGATATCTCTTTAACATGGACACATGAAATACCGGATGAACACCCGATAGATTAGGAGGTAAAGCCAATCTTTAAGCCATTGGCCCTACACATTCAAGAAATTCAAAGGGACCAATGTATCGCAGACTTAGCTTGCCCTTTTTGCCAAATCTCATCACCCCTTTCACGGGTGATACCTTAAGAAGAACATTCTCACCAGTCTGAAATGTTATATCTCTTACCTTATGGTATGCATACTTTTTATGTCTACTCTGGGCTGCTAAAAGCTTAGCTTGAATACTCATAACCTTATCTTGAGCATCCTTTACTAAGTCAACCCCTAAAGGTTTCACATCTCCAACCTCAAACCACCCTATGGATGATCTACATCCCCTCCCATAAAGTGCCTTAAACGGTGGCATATCTATGCTGGTGTGATAACTATTATTATAAGAAAATTCACACAAAGGTAAGAACGTATCTCAATGCCCTCCAAAATCAATCACATATGCCCTCAACATGTCTTCCAATACTTGAATAGTTCTTTTTAACTGTCTATCCGTCTGTGGATGAAAGGTTGTACTAAAAGGGAGTTGTGTGCCCAATTCATCATGTAATTTCCTCCAAAACTTGGATGTGAATAGGGTACCACGGTCTGAGATGATAGAGAGGGGCACCCCATGCAACCTCACTATCTATTTCACATAAACCTTAGCCAATTGTTCAACATTATAATCTATTCTTACCAGAATAAAATGGGCTGACTTAGTCAATCTATCAACCACTACCCAAATAGAGTCAAACTTCCCCAAAGTCTTGGGAAGACCAACCACGAAATCCATGGCTATTTTTTCCCACTCCCCTTCCAGAATTGGAATTATTTGAAGTAAGCATGCATGCCTTTAATGTTCATACTTCCCTTGTTGAAAATTTTGACACTTTGCCACAAACTCCGCTATGTATTTCTTCATGCCCAGCCACTAATAAATTCACTTCAGATCTCTATACATCTTGGTCACACCGGAATGAATAGAATATCGTGAACCGTGAGACTCTGCCAACAATTTTTTAATCAACTCATCAACTCGAGGAACATAAATTCTTCCTTTGAAACTAAGTACACCTTCCGCATCAAGAGTGGTCTCTTGTGCCTTACCAATCACAATCTTCTTTCTAAGCTCCTTTAAATTTTCATCTTCAAATTGTTTGGCCTTGATCACATCAATGAATATGGCCCTCACTTCAATGCTAACTAGCATCCCACCTCTTTCTGAGATACCCAACTGTATGAATTTAGATTCTAAGGTCTGAATTTCCTTAGCCAAAGGTCGCTTGGATGCACTCAAGCAAGCTAAACTACCCATACTCACCACTTTTCGACTCAAAGCGTCTGCCACCACATTAGCTTTACCCGGATGGTATTGAATAGTCACATCATAATTTTTAAGTAACTCCATCCACCTTCGTTGTCTCAAATTTAGATCATTTTGAGTAAACACATGTTGCAAACTACGATGATCGGTAAACACTTCACATTTAACACCATAGAGGTAATGCCGTCAGATCTTAAGAGCAAACATTACCGCTGCCAACTCTAAATCATGCGTTGGATAATTCCCCTCATGCACCTTTAATTGACGTGATACATAAGCTATCACATTCTTATCATGCATTAACACAGCGCCCAGCCCAGAATGAGAAGCATCAAAATAAACTATAAAATCCGTACCTTCACTGGTAATGCTAGAATAAGTGCGGTGGTCAAGAGAGTCTTGAGATTTTGAAAGCTCTCCTCACAATTTTTAGTCCATTCAAATGGTACCTCATTTTTGGTCAAGTTAGTCAAGTGGGTGGCAATGGAAGCAAATTTTTTCACAAATTGACGATAGTAGCTACTGAGCCCCACAAAACTCCTAACTTCCGTTACAGAGCTACGCCTAACCCAATTCTTAACTGCCTCAATCTTTTGGGGATCTACCATTACCCCTTATTTTGAAACTATATGCTCCAAAAATGCAACCGATTTCAACCAAATTTCACACTTCGAAAATTTAGCATATAGCTTTTGCTTCCCAAGAACATCAAAAACACTATGAAGATAGTCGGCATGCTCTTTTTCACGTTTCGAATAGACCAAAATATCATTAATAAACAGTATAACAAACGAATCAAGGAATGGTTTGAACACACCATTCATCAAACTCATGAAAGTTGCATGCGCACTGGTCAAACCAAATGACATAACCAAAAACTCATAGTGCCCATAACGAGTACTAAACACCGTCTTGGGCACATCTTCAGGCTTAATTTTCAATTGATGGTAACCAGATCTTTAGATCAATCTTAGAGAAAACTGATGCACCTAACAATCGGTCAAAAAGATCATATATTCGAGGTAATGGATACTTATTTCGAATAGTGACCCTATTCAATTGTCGATAATCTATACACATTCTCATACTACCATCTTTTTTCTTAACAAACAAAACTGGAGCACCCTATGGGGAAGTACTAGGACGAATAAATCCCTTATCAAGAAGCTCTTGGATTTGAGCCTTAAGCTCTCTTAATTTTGTCGAAGCCATGCGATATGGAGGTATAGAAATGGGACGCGTACCATGCTCTAAATCAATACAAAAATCTATATCTCTATCCGGAGGCATACAAGGTAAATCATTAGAAAACACTTCTATAAATTTCGACACCACAGGAATAGACTCAATAGATGGAGTCTCAACCTCAACATCCATAATATGAACCAAATAAGCCAAACAGCCCTGCTCTATCAATTTCTTAGCCAGAATGGAGGATATGATCTTAGTTCGCTTAGGCTTGTACACCCCTTTCCACTATAATATTTCCCTTTCCAGAATTTCTAGAGTTACGGACTTAGTATTACAATTAAGTACATCATAATAGGGGGACAGCCAAGTCATGCCTAATAATATGTCAAAGTCAGTCATATCCAAAATCACCAAATCTGCTCAAGTCTGAAAACCATAATCAAAATAGAACAAGCACGATAGACATGGGTAACTATGACTAACTCTCCAACTGGGGTAGAAACATGGATAGGGGCATCAAGTACATCACAAATCATATCAAACTCTGAGTTAAATCGCACAGATACATAAGAGTAAGTAGTACCCTGATTAAATAACATATTAGCCATCCGGTCACAGACAAGAATAGTACATGTGATCACTGTGTCAGACGTTTTTGCCTCATTCTTGCTCGGAAAGGCATAAAACTAAGCCTTATCATCTTGACGAACCACTTCCCTGCTTGGTTGCATGTTACCTCAGCCTCCATTACCATTTCATCTACCTCCACGGCCTAGCTGATTACCTCCTCACCCACCTTGTGGATGCCCTCGACCATTATTACCATTTCCCACGGGTACCACTGCTCTAGTTTGCTGCTGCACGGACTCAAACACACGTGGGTGGGGACAATCTCTCCTCATATGCCCGGATTCACCACAGTTGTAACATGTACGATCAAAAGATGACCTATTATCCGTTGAAGGCGCGACTCCCTTGCTATCCTGAATCAAATTATGAGATGAAGTTCCCAAGTAATTACCTGTAGAGGCGGGCATAGCAGACTGAATTGGTTTGGCTTCAAGCGTTGGCCTTCCAGACCCCTTGGAATAAGAACCTTGAAAGTTACCCGAGTTCTTGACCCTCTTTGCCCATGCCTTAACTTGACCGTCTCTCCTCACCCCCTCTACTTTCTTAACATAGTTTGTCACCTCATTAAAGTTTCTCCCTGTAGAAGTTATATGAACAGATAATACTTGCAACTCAGAATTCAATCCCCTAATAAATAATTGGATTCTCTCTTCCTCATTAGTCACCAATTGAGTAGCATATCTAGACAAACCTTGGAACTTGACCTCATAAGCAACCACAGTCATACCACCTTGCTCCAAAGCCATGAACTCATCCTTCTTGCGATCCCTCAAAGTCCTAGGCACATACTTCTCTAGAAACAGAGCATGAAATTGGGTCCAAGTAAGTGGAGGTAAAGTTGAAGATCTACATTCCATATAAGCTTTCCAACACTCCTTAGCCTCACCTTGAAGTTGAAAGGATACAAACTCAACCCCATGTTGATGGACAATTCCCAACTTATGAAGCCACTCATAGCAATCTAAAATAAACTCATAAGCATCCTCATTCTCAGAACCAAGAAACACAGGAGGCTTTAGCTTCAGAAACTTAGTCAACATTTCATGCTCATTACTCGTCATAACAGAACCCAACAAAGGACAAAAGAAAGCATCGTTACCTCTCATTCCACCCACCTTGGGCGAAGTGCTAGCGACAGGAGGATTAGCAGGAGCTTGAGTTGCCTGAACAGAAGGAAGCACTCCAGGACCAACCAACCCTTTCAAGAATGACATGATCTGTCGAGCTAACACTAGGTCTATGGGAGGGACATCGGTAGTCTCAGCCTGTACCTCTTCCTCTTGTCCCACATCCTCAACAGTCTCAATATCAACATTTTCCTCTTCAATCTCTTCATGATGCGCAAGAGGGTTCTCATTCGTAGGAGCATTCTCAACAAGAGCTCCATTTCCAACAGGCGCTACTCTTCCATGGCCTATACCCCTAGCTCTTCCTCTACCTCTGCCTTGACCACAACCTCTCGTTGCAGATTCCTCAACTGGAGCATTGATGAGAGCTACAAGTCTGACGCCATTATATCTAATATTAACCATCTGCGGACAGAAGAGTGAAGAAGGTTAGATACCAATTTGAATCGACAGATACCAATTGGAATCAAGTTATAGCACGAAAGGAGATAAGAGAAAACAGAGAAATTTCCTAAAGTCCTATAGCCTCTCGAAGAAAATTAAAGGCGTCCATGTACCATTCCGCAAGACTCTACTAGACTCATTTTGGTACATCGATATCAACGAGCCTAGGCTCTGATACCAACTTTGTCACGACCCAGACCATCGTGATTGACACTCACACTAACCCTCCGGTGGGAGAACCGCTACTACAACCCAAACCAAGCAACTAAACCAAAAACTAAAGTATTTAAGTTACGGAAGCAAGTTAAATAGCTAAAGACTAAAGTTCCCATAAACTTCCAAAAGATCTAACAACTAACAATGCGAAAAATACACCTAGAACCTGAAAGTCAATGTACCAAAATATCTAACAATGAACCAAGTCTAAACAAGAAGGGATACAACCCCAACTACTGTACTAATAACTAATAGAATTGTCCAAGTCCGAAATGTGGACATAGACGAAAGGAGAATTCATGGCAGCCTGGAAGAATTAGCTCACCCTTGAATTCAAACGACGATCACTGATCTCCTAAGCGGTGTCTGTCAGTAGCCACTTGAAGATGCCATGTACTCAACAAAAATAAGAGCAAGTGCAGTATCAGTACACAACCACATTGTACTGGTAGGATCATGCGGCTATCCCACTAAGTGCAACATACATAAGTCATCACAACAACACAATCACATGGATATAACGAACATATACAATATTATCAACATTTAGTAACAACGAACACCTTCACATTTCTCAAGATACATAATTATGTCAAATTATTGGTCCTCTCATGGAACCCAAACCAAAACAGTTAGCATACCGGAACGTGGTACCCGATCCAATGATTATGCCGGAACGTGGCAACCGATCCCATAATTATGCCGGAACGTGGCAACCGATCTAAGTTAGTTATGCCAGAATGTGGCAACCGATCCATTCAACATACCACAATCACAATCACAAGTATATTCTCAAGATCATACAATTAAGTCATGATTTCATGGTAACCATCATTCATCTATCTCATTTAAAACAAGTGTGATTAATAATGCAACATTCATATACATACATGTATCATAATGAAGCAAGAACAAACATACATCACACAATCATAGAATCACAACCATCACCTACCTCGAAACAAACTTGAAACCCTAAGAAACTTGATCCTTCCATTTCCGAATTTGTTTCACTTGTTCTTGGTCTACCAACAATCAATACAATACAAAAATCAATAAACAATCACTAGTTGCTCGAATTACTAACAATTCTATGAACCCTAGATCAAACCCATGATCCCAATTATCCAAATTAGGGTTGTTTCCACCATAGAATCTATAACAAAACCCTCCCATCAATATTCACCCATTCTATTACGTTTTACATATCAAAAAATGGATTCAGGGAGTGAAAATCTTTCCTTTAGCCTCTAGAGTGGTGAAAAATGAGTAGGAGTCACCTGGGGTTCGTTCCTTAGCTCTAAAAATTGAACATTGCCAAATAAGGTCGTTTATGGGTTTATTAATGACCTTAAGTCACGTCGAGCCTGCTACAGCGGCCACCACCCCGCTACAGCTGTCCCGCCAAAGCGAGTTGCATGAAACAGGGAGCTATTTTAAATAATTCCAAAACCCCCATTTCAGAACACACCTTTAACGCACAATGCTCAGAAAATACCCTTCACGCTAAGATCAATTTCGGGAGTTCTACTCACCCGAATTCAATTATGTAAAGTCATACGGGTTCCTTAACGACTTATCTATCTACTCATGTAATCAAAATCATAATTACATCACCCAATTGCTACCATATTTCCCTAGACTTCAATGACTCCAATTTCATCCAAATCTGGACTAGGTTGGGAAATTCTAAGATACTACGAAAAAGTTTTTCGGCCCAAAAATTTTCCCCGTTGGCTTTTCTATAATGACGGAACTCGATCGTTACGTACCTTTGGTATAGATTATCGGTAAACTCGGGTACCACGCCTGACACATATTATAGATTGACTTGAGTGTCATGCTTGGTATGGAATATCTATTAGTTGACTCGTGTATCAGACTTGGTACATAGGGCTGTTCAAAACCAAATCGAAATCGATAACCCTAGTCGAAAAAAGAGGTATTGGTTTATCAGTAATAGGTTATTGATTTAGCAATTTTGATAACAATTTTGATTGTTATAGGGTTATCGATTCTTAATGGTTATAGATTTTTTCTTAATGGGTTAACCAATATGTAATGCCCTAAACTCAACGGGCGCAACTACAACCTAATGCCAAAACTTGGGCCTGAGCCGATCCTGCTTAGCCATTTTGTAATGGCACGGAGAAGCCACACATAGTTAAGAAAACAAACAAGTATATCTCGCCTTAAAAGTATGCCCTTGGCCGGCAAGGCCCCTATCAACAACCCTATAAAGATCATAACTACTCCCACGGTTCATATAAAAAGACCAGCTAGCACATAAATTATGTTTGGGCCGTCGAGGCCACCATGATATCTAGAAAAATGTAAACGCTATATGGGTTGTCAAAGCTGACATTATCTCTATACAGAAACAAAAAAATATTATGTATCAAGACAATAAAACAAAGCATCACAAAACATCGGCCAACCAACAAACAAGGCCAACATGGATAATAATGTGGATATACAACCCGACACACTAGTCTACAAGCCTCTAAGATTAATAAAGATTGATCGGGACAGGGCCCCGACATACCCAAAAACTATATACAATCAAAATCCAACAAATCTTTAAACTCTGGCAGCTCCGGAAGAAAGGGGCAAGCCAACCTAATGGAACTCAATCGCCCTGCTAGGGAGGTCTATCAAGTCGTATATCGGGACCTGCAAGCATGAATGCAGCGCCCCGAGGCAATAGGGCATCAGTACAAAATAATGTATCGAGTATGAAAGGCAATAGACTAAATGAGAAAGTATCATAATATACCAAAAGTAATCAGGTAAGGAAATCAAAATTTAGATAAGCATGCTAACCCACTACTGAATCTAAAAATACAAAATAATCAAACAACAACCTAACTAAGCCCCCATAATCTCGGCAGGTACAAACAACGTACCACCTAACTAGGCCCCTATAAGCCCAAAAGGTGCCAAATTTATCTACATACCCCTATCGGTAGCCCCTTGTCTTTGTAAGAAGTCACATAGCTCTTTTAGGCAACGATATAGCCCTATAGGTAACTCATATCCCTCTTAGGCAACAACATAGCTCTGTAGGCTGCACATAGCCTTCTTTTACATCAACATAGTCCTATAGGCAACACATATCCCTCTTTCATGTCAAAATAGCCCCATAGGCAACACATAATACTCGTTGGCATCAATATAGCCCCGTAGATAATACATATCCCTCTCATGCAATAACATAGTACTCTTAGCCAACATCATAGCCCCCATAGGCATTTCATATCTCAGTAGCTAACCACAATAGCCCCAAGGGCGATAACAAACAATTCAATGGCTAAAGACAAGCAATTTAGCTATAAAAAATATATATGAATAGTCTCCAAGTCATTCCTAACAGATTATGAGCCCCTAAAATGAGGGTTTATAACCACTCAATCAGCCAACCACTTACAATTATATCTACATGATCACCAACACTAACAACCCTATTATATCACTCCCAAGCTTCAATAGTATATGAGGGTGAGGGTTGATAAAGATCATCAGACGAAGAATAGGCATGCTAGTTCACAGGGAAAGTTTTACAGTGCTCTCAAACCTCAAAATCCTAGTAGGCCACCCAGACCTTCACTATTGTAGTTCTAAGGTAGTAGACTTGATTATCGCGGACAGTCATGTCCAGGTGAGGGTTCACGAGCATCAGGCTCTCAGCAGCATATGCGTACAAGAACGGTCAGTTTAGGCCCGCCGTGTTGTGCTACTTGCGGTAGGATGCATTTTGGGAGATATGGGCAAGGTTTCACAGGTTTTTATTCTTGTGGGCAGGAGGGGCATTTGTGGAGGAATTGCTCGACCATAGGTCAGGGTGTTATGGGTCAGTCATCTGGGTCAGTAGTGGTTCTTCCTCATCAACACATTTTGTGGGGGAATAAACCTCAGACTTTAGTAGGTAGAGGTAGAGGTAGAGGTAGAGTGGGAACATCTAGTTTAGGTAGTGGCTAGAACCGTGTATATGAACTAGCTGACCGATAGGACTCAGAGTCATCACCTGAAGTTGTTAAAGGTACATTGATTATTTGTTCTCATTGTGTTTATGATTTGATAGGTCCAGTCTCTACCCTATCCTATGTTACTCTATTTATTGTGAGGAAGTTGTGTATAGAAGCAGAGTCATTAAATCGACCCTTCATTGTGTCTACACCAGTTGGTGAGTCTATTATTGCCAATAAAGTCTACCAAGGTTGCAGAGTAGAAATTATCGACCGTCAAACCTTTGTAGACCTGGTAGAGATAGAGATGGTCGATTTCAATGTCAGTATAAATATGGACTAGCTAGCGTCTTGTTATGCTAATGTTGAGTGCTGGACAAAGATTGATATATATTTTTTTCCAGGAGAGGCAATGCGAGAATGGAAAGGTAGGACAACAGCGCCAAAAGATAGGTTTATTTCCTATCTTAAGGCTAAAAGGATGATTAATAAGGGTTGCATTTATCATCTTGCTCGAGTTCGGGATATGGATGTAGAACCATTAATTCTCTTATCTATTTTGGTGGTTAATGAGTTTTCGGATGTATTTCCAGATGATCTTCCTGGTATCCCGCAGGAATGGGAAATTGATTTTCCCATCGATATACTACAAGGTACACAACGCATATATATCCCTCTTTATAGAATGGATCCTTCTGAGCTAAAGGAGTTAAAGGATCTGCTTTGCTGGATAAAGGCATTATCACGCCCAGTGCTTCCCTATGGGGTGCACCAGTATTATTTGTGAGACAAAAGGATGGCTTACTGAGGATGTGTATTGATTAACGACAGCTGAACAAGGCTACTATAGAGAATAGGTATCCACTTTCGAGGATTGATGACTTGTTTGATAAACTATAAGGTGCTAAGTACTTCTTGAAGATTGATTTGAGATCGAGGTATCATCAGGAACGAGTTCGGGAGAAAGATATTTTGAAGACAACTTTTAGAACTAGATATGTGCATTTTGAATTTTTGGTGATGTCTTTGGATTGACCAATGCTCGACAATGTTTATGGACTTGATGAATAGCATATTCAGACTGTATCTAGACATGTTTGTGATTGTATTTATTGATGATATTTTGGTGTATTCGCATTCAAAAGATGAGCATGCAAATCATTTGCGAGCAGTCCTTCAGGTTCTTCGAGAGCAAAAACTTTACGCAAAGTTCTCTAAGTGTGAGTTCTGGTTGAGCTCTATGGCTTTCTTAGGCCATATTGTATCAGATGCGGGAATTATAGTTGATACACAGAAGATTTTAGACCCACAACTTCGACAGAGGTTCGTAGTTTCTTGGGGTTAGCTGGGTACTATAAAAGGTTTGTAGAGGGGTTTTCTTCACTTTCAGCACTACTAACAAATCTGACTAAGAAAACAGTTAAGTTTCAGTGGACTGAGGCTTACGAGCATAGTTTCCAGGTGTTGAAGGACAGGTTGACATCAAAACTAGTCCTAGCCTTGCCAGAGGGTTCGAAGGGCTATGCAGAGTACTACAACGCTTCTAGTATTGGGTTAGGATGTGTTCTAATGCAACATGGTAAGGTGATCGCATATGCTTTAAGGCAGCTGAGAAAGCATGAGAAGAACTACCCAACTCACAATTTAGAGTTGGTTGCAGTTGTGTATGCACTGAAGATCTAGAGACACTATCTATATGGCGTTCATGTGGACATTTTCACAGATCATAAGAGCCTTCATTATATCTTTAGACAGAAGGAATGGAATCTTCGACAACGTCGATGGCTTGAGTTACTGAAAGACTATGACGTATATATTTTATATCATCCGAGAAAGTCAAATATTGTAATTCATGCCGTCAGTCGTAGATCAATGGGAATTCTATCATATTTAGGTGTTGAGAGGGGTGAATTAGCTCAAGAACTTCCTCGATTAGCCAACTTGGGAGTTAGATTAGAAGAGGCAAGTAATAGTGGGGTTAGAGTTCAGAACACAATTGTATCATCTTTAATCGTGGAAGTGAAGGTACGACAGCATGAGGATCCTTACTTAAAGCATCTCAGAGGCAAATTTCATGATAAAGGAGTCGTTAGCCTTTGATATAGGAGGAGATGGAGTCCTCAGATATACAAGTCGATTGTGTGTTCCAAATATGTAGGGCTTCGACAACAGATTATGGCAGAGACACATCATTACTGATAATCTATTCACCCAGGATAGACGAAGATGTATCGTGATATTAAAGAGAGATCTATTGGTGGAAGAAGGATGTTGTTGAGTTTGTGGCACACTGTCCTAAATGCCAATAGGTAAAGGTTGAGCACCAGAAGCCTGCTGGTCTGGTCCAGGAGATAGTCATTTCTTTATGGAATTTGAGGTAATTAATATGGATTCTATTACTGGGTTACCTCGATCGCAACTTAAGTTTGACTTTATTTGGGTAATTGTTGATAGGTTAACAAAATCAGCCCACTTCTTACTGGTCAAGACTACTTTCACAGCTGAAGACTATGCAGGGCTTTACATATGAGAGATTTTTAGGTTGCACAGCGTCCCATTATCTATTATATCAGATAGAGAAACACAATTTACCGCTAACTTCTGGAAGTCTTTCCAGAAAGGATTAGGGATGCAATATAATCTCAGTACAGCCTTTCACCCTCAGACAGATAACCAAGCTAAACGCACCATTTTTAACACTTGAGGACATGTTACGGGCATGCATGCTGGACTTCAATGGAAGTTGGGATGACGACTTACCTCTTATTGAGTTTGCATATAACAATAGTTATCATTCTAGCATCAAGATGGCATCTTATGAGGCTTCGTACGGTCAAAAATGCAGATTCCCTATTAGGTGGTTTGACGTAGGTGAGTCAGGTTTGATTGGACCCGACCCGGTACAACAGACAATAGAGCGGGTTAAGATCATTCGAGAATGTTTATTGATTGCTCAAAGTCACCAAAAGCCATACTCAGATGTGCGGCGAAGAGATTTAGAGCTTTGTGTTGATGACTGGGTATTCTTAAAAGTCTCACCTATGAAGGATGTTATGAGATTTGAAAAGAAGGACAAGCATAGTCCAAGATTCATTGGGTCATATCAGATCCTTCGGAGGGTAGAACAAGTGGCTTATGAGTTAGAATTACCATCGAGGCTAGAATTGATTCATCCGGTCTTCTATATATCAATGCTATGAAAATGCATAGGAGACCCTTCTTGAGTTGTCCCTGTTGAGGATATTCAGATCACAAAGGAGTTGTCCTATGAGGAAACTCCAGTTGCATCAACAGGTCTGAAGGTTGAGGACCAAAGATGTGGCTTCTGTTAAAGTATTGTGGAGAAACAGAAATAGGGAAAGGGTGACATGGGAAGACGAGGATGGCATGAGATCCAGATAGCCACAGTTGTTTTAGATCCCACCATGGTAAAAATATTAACTTTGATTAGCACAGTGAGGTAGGATACCCATTTAGTCTTTTTATTGTTGCTTATTATTGTTGTTGTTGTTATATTTTGCTCGTACTATTATTGCAGAGCTATGGTGCTTAGCGATTTGTATCATCCTGTGAGGTGATTAGGTTGGAATCTTCTGCATTTTAGGTTCCTGAACATTCACGGTAATAGAAGGCACTTTGCCAAAATTTTGGCAACTACTAAGGACTTAACCGTGTGGCTTAGATTTTTCATTCAAGGACGAATGTTTCTAAGGGGGGAAGGATGTAACACCCCGAATTTTCATAACTTTAACTTAACTCGTATCTTATTGGCAAGACGAAGAGTGACTAATATATAAGTAATGATGTGGGTCCTATTTTAAGTTCTCAAGTGTTACATCTTAATTATTGAATTCAAGAGAGTTTTGTAATAAAAGTTGGCGAAAGTTATCGCAAGTTCCTTTTTAAAGATATCTCTTAAATTTAGTGCAAATATCTCGGAGGTGTTCTCCCAATATAAAAAGAGTTAAAGGGCCTAAAATATATCAAATCGAAGGTCTATGAGTCTAGTTTCCAACACATCAAATCGTTCATTCATACAACATCAAAATAAATAAATATTCACCTTTTTGTACAGTCTCCATAGTAGAGGTGGCTAGTGGGTCCCCTAGGTCGGGGGAACCTTATAAAATAACATTTTCTTCATTTTTTTTCATTCCAGCTCGTAAGAAACCTAGAAAAATTAGAGAATTGCTCCTCAAATCATCCTTGTGTGTTCATGATCTCTTATTGTCTCTCTATCAAAAATTTCCCTACGTCGCGAGCTCGTCGTTTTGGTATAATTTTCATGGTGAACTGTGCGGTGTAGCTCCGTGAAGGTTGTTGCAGCAGTGGTTTTTCAATGGTTTGAGATTATTCAGGTGTTCTGGGCGTGTAAACAAAGGTAGGAACCATCTTTTATCAGTTTATGGATACCTTAGCTCTTAGGTCTCGGATAGTAATTTACGATAGAAATCTGTATCAATTGTAAAATTGTCATAGTAATTCTTATCCTTAATTATTGATTTAGTTTACCTTTTTTTTAGTGTTGTAGTGGTGTGGACAGAGGTATTATTCAGCATAAACTATAAAGAAAAAGGTGTATTAAGGATATTTCCTTCGTTCGGCTCTTCTATGCTTTGTGAAAAGGCCTGAATTCGCGAGATATCCATATTATCATTTAGGGCAGCGATTGTGCAAGCATCATTATAGTCTGAATCAAGCCCTCCCACAAATATTTGCACCATGTCATGCATCGTATCAACAAAAGTTATGCATACCTAGCCATTGAATCAAATCTCAAGCCATACTCTTGGACCCTTATGCTTTCTTGTTGAAGGTTTAGGAATTGATCTACCCAGGAATCCCAAATCTCTCGAGGAAGATAGTGATGTATGAAAGCTTCAGTAAAGTTATCCCAAGAAAGTGGAGGTGCATCATCTCCCCTGGATCTCTCCCAACTCTCGTACCACAATACTACAACACCACGCAGTCGAAATGCTGCTAATTCAACTGACTTAGTCGCGGAAGCATGTATGACCCTAAAGATCCTATGATGTTGATAAACAAAATGCTGAGGGTTCTCCCTACGATCTGTCAATCTGGAGGACTCAAAGCATGAAACTCTCAAACTTCCAAGACCTTTGGAAGGTCTGACAAATCCTGGCACAACTGGCTGGCACTGTGCAGCTACTAACTATGGTAACATACACACTGCACTCTTGAAACCATGATCAAAGGGAACATGAGGATCTGGAGGTGGTACTTCTGGTGGTGTCGGGAATCCTGTAGCCCTCAACAGATCATGAGTTTGTGGGGAAGCTATAGCGGGCTGAGAAGATGCCTCCTTCTGGGTCTCACAATGGGCTGTGTTCGCTGGTGGTATCTTGCTAGTACCCTCACCTACAATTGTGTCTAGCCCCTCTCTAGTTGCGGTTTGTCTGGTGTCAGCCATCTCTTTGTATACAAACATCAATGATAAGCTCAAAAACTCAACCTTTAAGACACAACTCTATAGAACGAGGTGAGCAAAAGGATAACCAATCTAACATTCCCCGTAGCTTCCTTCTTATAAAATGTGGTACACAACACATTTATAAACAAGTTTCTACTATGCACGACTAGCAGACTCTCTAGGACACGACGTTACTCTGATACCAAGTTTGTCACGCCCCAAACTCAAGGGGCGCAACTGGAACCTAATGCCAAAACTTGGACCTGAGCCGACCCTGCTTAACCATTTTGTAATGGCATGGAGAAGCCACACATAGTTAAGAAAACAAACAAGTATATCTCAGCTTAAAAGTGTGCCCTTGGCCGGCAAGGCCCCTGTCAGCAACCCTATAAAGAATATAACTACTACCACGGTTCATATAAAAAGACCAGCTAGCACATATATCATGTTTGAGCCGTCAAGGCCACCATGATATCTAGGAAAATGTAAACGCTATATGGGCTGTCAAAGCCGTCATTATCTCTATACAGAAACGAAGAAACACTATGTATCAAGACAATAAAACAAACCATCACAAAACTTCGGCCAACCAACAAACAAGGCCAACATGGATAATAATGTGGATATACAACCCGACACACTAGTCTGCAAGCCTCTAAGAGTGGTAAATCTTGATTGGGATAGGGCCTCGACATACCCAAAAAATATATACAATCAAATCCAACAAACCTTTAAACTCTGGTAGCTCTGGAGGAAAGGGGCAAGCCAACCTACTGGAATTCAACTGTGCTGCTAGGGAGGTCTATCAAGTCGTCTATCGGGACCTGCAAGCATGAATGCAGTGCCCCCCAGGCAATGGGGCGTCAGTATGAAATAATGTATCAAATATGAAAGGCAATAAACTAAATGAGAAAGTATCATAATATACCAAAAGCAATCATGTAAGGAAATCAAAATTTAGATAAGCATGCTAACCCACTACTGAATCTAAACATACAAAATAATTAAACAGCAACCTAACCAAGCCCCCATAATCCCGGCAGGTACAAATAACATACCACCTACCTAGGCCCCCATAAGTCCAGAAGATGTCAAATCAATCTACATACCCCTATTGGTAGCCCCTTGTCTTTGTAAGAAGTCACGTAGCCCTTTTAGGCAACGATATAGCCCATAGGCAGCGGATAGCTCTCTTAGGCAATAACATAGCTCTGTATGCTGCACATAGCCCTCTTTTGCATCAACATAGCCCTATAGGCAACACATAGCCCTCTTTGACGTCAATATAGCCCCGTAGGCAACACATAACACTCTTTGGTATTAATATAGCCCCGTAGGAAACACATAGCCCTCTTAGGAAATAACATAGTTCTTTTAGCCAACATCATATCCCTCATAGGCAGTTCATATCTCAGCAACTAACCACAATAGCCCCAAAGGCGATAACAAACAATTCAATAGGCTAAAGGCGAGCAATTTAGCTATAAACAATATATATGAATAGTCTCCAAGTCATTCCTAACTTAGGGCCATTCCTAACAGATTATGAGATCCTAAAATGCGGGCTTATAACCACTCAATCAACCAACTACTCACAATTATATCTACAAGATCACCAACATTAATAACCCTATTATATCACTTTCAAGCTTTAAGAAAACATGCTGAATGAAGGGAATAGCCTTAACATACCTTTTTATTTATAGTTTATGTTGAATAATACCTTTGTCTGCACCACTACAACACTAAAAAAAAGGTAAACTCAATCAATAATTAAGGACAAGAATTACTATGAAAATTCGACAATCGATACAAATTCCTATCGTAAATTACTATCCGAGATCTAAGGTATCCATAAACCGATAAAAGATGGTTCCTACCTTTCTTCACATGCCCAGAATACCTGAATAAACTCAAACCATTGAAAAAAAACCTGTTGAGACAACCTCCACTGAGCTACACCGCACAATTCACCATGAAAACTATACCAAAACGACGAGCTCGCAACGTAGGACAATTTTTTATAAAGAGCCAAGAAGAGATCATGAACATACAAGGATGATTTGAGGAGAAATTTGTTGATTTTTTTGGGTTTCTTACGAGATGGAATGAAGAAAAATGAAGAAGATGCTATTTTATAAGGTTCCACCGATCTAGGGGACCCACTAGCCGCCTCTACTGTGCAGTCGGTACAAAAAGGTGAATATCTCTCTATTCCGATGTCGTATGAATGAACAGTTTGATGTATTGGAAACATGATTTGTAGACCTTCGATTTGATATATTGTAGGCCCTCTAACTTATCTTATATTGGGAGAAATCCTCTAAGACATTTGAACTAAATTTAAGAGATATCTTTAAAAAGGAACTTGCGATAACTTTCGCCAACTTTTATTACAAAACTCTCTTAACTTCAATAATTAAGATGTGACTTTTGAGAACTTAAAATAGGACCCACATCATTACTTATATATTAATCACTCTTCGTCTTGCCATGAAGATACGAGTTAAGTTAAAGTTCCAAAAAGTAGGGATGTTACACAATAACCCAATAGTATATTAAATAATTATATATATACCATTTTGTATATAAAGTCATTGACTTAGAGTTGAGCTTCCTACTTTTATTTTTGGTTGTCTCAAACTCTTGTTATTCTACAATGTAAAATTTGTTTGCTTTTGTGAACTCATGAGCATGGTTCATTTGGTTTGTCACCTTATTTATAAGTGATTTTTTTATGTCAAATTTTAACGGTTAAACCGATAACGATCAATAACCGATAAGTCAATATTTTAGTGGTTCTATAACAGTTTAGCATCTCTACAAACTAATAATCAATAAGTCAAATCGATAAACTTCAAAACCGAATCGAACCAACTGATATACACCCCTATTGGTACAGGTTCTATATCGATTGGCTTGGATACCATACATGTTACATGCTTATTGTTTTTTATGTGTTGGTTCCATGAACGAATTAGGTTTATTTATTGTAATGATGTTGGACATGTTTGTTGTGTTTGTTAAGTCAGGGTGATGACTAGGAGTCATGTTTATGTTTTCTGACTTGGATAATATATGTATGTTGTTTAGTTTTACTAAATTTTAGTTATTTGTTCATATTTCATGTATTTGTAGTTGATTGATGATCCTATCAGCATACTGTTGATTTTGTGTATTGTTGATAGAGTATAAGGCATATTCCAGTGACTGTTGTGTGACTTCAGTTGTGAGTCTCATGCTCTCCAAATCTAAGGGTGATATGCTTATTCCATGCTACCATGGGTTCATCTAGTTCCACTAGTCCATTGTTCCGACTCAGATTTCATTATATTGGGATTGCATCTCCGTATTCTAGACTATATAGACGTTTTCATACATGACTTTCAGATTTTACGGGGATTATTTTCACAAACGTCTTTTGATAATGATGTTTGTTATAAATCTTAGTTTATCTACTAAAATATTGTTTTTAACTGTTACCTTTAATGACTTAGTTGAGTTCGTATTGGATTGACAATTGGTATTCCCACTGGGGGTTAGTGTGGCTGCCTGTAATATTATATGTTTTAATAAATAAATAAAATTTACTTATATAATAAAAATTTACATCGTCGATAAATATTAATTAGTTAGATAATTCTTTTGACTAAGCTATTCTTTATCAATTATCGCCATTTAATATCTCAAATAATTAACATCCAATATACTAGAGGAGTAAAGTTTAATAACGTCAAATAAAATTTATTTGATAGAATAACTTGCAATTAAAAACATAGAAAATATATCCTTTTATCAATAATATATTAATGTTGTAATATAGTAGGAATATTTAATACTGGTCCCTACCCTAAATATTGTCTTTCTTCTTCACTCGAGAACAAATTGTCTTCATAATTAAACGTCGCGAGACGACACATATTTTTGCTGCGGAGCTATAATTTTATTTACGAATTTAATAAAATTTAATAATTTTATATTTTTATATGAAATTTTCACTATGTAATCATAACCTAATAAGTTACATTTCTAAAATTCAAAATCTACAAATAAAATTTTGAATTGGTTTCTGCATATCCTTTATTTAATAAAAAAGCTTTAAGTTTGAATTCTTCTTTCGACAAATAGCTGTTATTTAGATGCTTATTTTGTATAGTTAATTTTTTTTCCCCACTTATTAGCATAGGCAAAAAAATATGGTTAGATTTTTATTTATTTTTCATTTATTGATCTTTTAATAAATAAAACTACCTGATATTTGCAATGATAGAAGATAATAAATGACCTGTAAATTATTCAAGATATCTCAAATATAAAAACTAACTTGAATACTATTATTTATATAAAAAAAATACTAACATTTATATAAAAACATGATTTTTCGACTGAAATTTAAATTAATTAAAATTTCGAGAGTCAAAAAAAAAAATTCGAGCTAGAGGAGACATGAAGAGTTGGTTGGATAGTGAAACTTCCACGTCCCACCTACTATCCAACTTTTATTAACTCACACACACACTAATTAAAAACTAAAAACCACCCTTACATAAAAACCACCCTTGCATACATATAATATTTGTATGTATGGACCCGTGAACCACCATCACCATGTTCCAATATTAGATTTATTTGAACTTATTAGTTATTATATTTATATCTCGTTTGGTATGATGAATAAAGAATAATTAATTTTAAGATTAATTTTTAAAATAAATTTATTTCATATTTGATTAGGATAAAATTGAAGAATAATTAACTTTTATTAACACACACACAATAATTTATTTCATAATAATATATTTATTGTAGTTTTGAAGTGAGATTTAGAAGGAAAAAAAATAGAATATATACAAGCTTTATTCATGTCTTAGGAGATAGAATAATTGTTTTAGATGATTAGTTGATTCGGAAAATTAATAAAGAAGACAAAAGTGAACTGAAAAATAAAAAGTCATAGTAACTAAAACTTTTAAGTAAAAAAAACAATAGATACTAAACAAAAATCAAAATCACAATAGCTAAGAAAGTAACTCTATCAAGGCATCAATATTTTTTCAGCTTACATTTTTACCTTTTCTAACTATCAAATTTAATCTCTCACACCTCAGAGAACATCTATGTATCTCCTTTTTATATGTTTAAATCATTTTTTCATCTTTATAATCTATTGAAATCACTTCTATCTTATTTCAGATATTTTCATTTCTAATCATATCATTGTTGATATAACTCATCCAAAGATCTATGTATATTGGTACTAATTCAGAGGCAAAGTCAGGATTAAGAATTTGGAGGTTTTAAATTTCGTTAATAACCGTCAATCAATTTTGTTAGGGGTACATAAAAAATTACCCCACATATATATTTAAGGGGCAATATTACGGGTTTTAAATCTACTCTTAAAATATTATTACTTATAATATTTTAATTGCAGGTTATAATAGATCACTTTTTATTTATAAATCAATTTAATTCCACTTTATTAAATAATTAAAATTTTATAATTATATTTTTTATTATTAGGTGATATAAATAAAGAATCAATCATAACTATCTCTTACCCATTTTTAGGGATTTACCTTGATTCATGTTCCTTTTTTATTGTCACACGTCAAATAAAAAATGGGTCAGACAAATAATGAACAAATTTAATGTTCATACAAAAATATAACATTATACATTTAAAAAAAATGTCATAATTAAAATTATTATACACAACAAATAATATGAAATTAGTATACAAATTTCATACAATTATTATGCACACTTTTCATACACATTTCATGCTAAAATTATAACTATTTCATCACATAAGTCGTCATTTTTTCACAGAATAATTATGCCAATATAATACCAAATTAATATTAATTCTAACTATTAATTATCGTTTATTAGATAATGAGTACACAAAATCATTCCAATATAATGTCAAAATCGTACCAACATGATATAATCAGTATACAATTTCAAATAAATTTTATGTAATTTTATTAACTAGAAACATACAAAAACAAAAGTGTCACGTCCCGAGACGCGGACACGGGACCTAGGACCACAAGTGATCCCAAGCTAACCCTGCTGGCATGATCATGAGCGTACTAAAGATAATAAACTGATGTGGAAGCTAAATCATAATTTATAAGGAAAGATGGGAAATACCCATATACTAAATCAGAAATAAATGATAATTGATGAGTTTAATACAAAGAAGATATTAACTCAATACCAAGCTGAATCTAACTATGTCTGAAATAAGCCTCTAAACTGACTAGAAATGTTGGAACATGCCCCAACTAGATCTAGCAAAACTGAAACTAAAAGATTGAAAGCGATAAAGATAAACATCTCACCGGTCCTCGAAGAATGAGGACTCGCCACTGATGCTGCTGAACTGAAGATCGGGAATCGATCTACGCGTGATCTGGATGCTTAGAACCTGAACCTACATCACGAGAAGATGTAGCGCACGTATGCGTCAGTACTTGAAAAGTACTGAGCATGCAGGATAGAATAAAGCTGAAATAACATCATAACTGAACAAAGCAAATAAGCAATGACATAATCTGAACATGATATAAATACTGAAT
>JAJOOS010020823.1:0-30827 GCA_029582725.1 Solanum chiquidenum | reverse complement strand
CTATAACAACAACAACCATGCATCTTTATTGTTAAGAAGTCCCACATCGGTAGAGGGATGGGTGGACTCCTTATAAGGCATGGGCAATCCTCCTCCCTTTGAGCTAGCTTTTGGGGTTGAGTTAGGCCCAGGTGTCATATCTTTACATTGTATCAGAGCCAGACCCATCCCAATTTATTGTTCACTGATGTTGGGCCCCCATTTAGAAGTGTTCACGCTCCAGTTGAGGTCTGGGCGTGCGGGGGAGTGTTAAGAAGTCCCACATCGGTAGAGGGATGGGAATTTGGTTTCCTTATATGGACTTGGACAAACCTCCCCTCATGAGCTAGCTTTTGGAGTGTGAGTTAGGCTTAAGACCTAATTTAACATTTATGACAGTACGTTCTTTATAAAATTATCTTTGTGTAACAATTTTTTTTTTTTTTTATAATGTAATAATTAACCACCTTTATAGAAATGGAATCTTTAAGATTCTCAATAATAAAAAAGGAATTTGACCAAATATTTTAATACATTATTTATAACAAAGAATATTATCGATAAGAATATATATTTCCATTATTAAAATAATTCACTTCGTTATGCAAAATGTGATTAAGCTTAGAATTACGATATTAAGAATAATAATGAGAAATTAGATCTCAGGTATCTTTTTCAGCTATAACAATATATTATTATAAGTATATAACAAATAGTCTCTGTAACAATTAAAAATTTAAAAATCAACGATAATATTATAAAGAAATTTGACTCCATAACTTTTTATGTAATAAAATTTGTCTCTACATTGGAACTTCCAACCACTAACAACTCAAGCAGTAATGAATTTGTAATAAAACTCTTAATATTAGGGTTTTATCGAATGATTCGGTTCAATTTTAAATATTATCGCTTATTAATTATAAAATATTAAGATATCAATTATTGATTATTAATGATTTGTTAAGTTGATCGTTAATTTTTTGTAAATTAAAATAAATATTGAAACCTAATAAAGTAAAATAATGCTTGTGTTGTATGCAATATACTAAGGAGAATCTAATATATTATTAATATTCAAGTTATTCATGCAACCATCGATATAACAAAACAAACCAAGTAGAAGTCTAGAATTTAAGAAACACAAAATTCAAATCGAAAACAGGAACGATTAAGGATAATTTATAATTTATTATTATTATGGAGTTATTAATTATTCCTTAAGATAAAAGTCTAACCTTACACTTTGCAAAAGATCTAAATCATTATCGAATCGTTAGATTAGTAACTCATTACACATAAATAAATTGTATTTTTTCTATACAAATTATTAATTTATTAATTTCAAATTGATTTTAAACCGCCCTACATAAAGTCACAATATTTTTGAATTATTCTTATACATGAATTAATAATCAATCCGGAGACTAGCAAAAGATATAATAAGTCTATAAACTCGTTGGTGAATATAATTTTAACAAATTTTTCATTAAAAAAAAATGGCACGCACAGCTTACAGTATAACTCTTAAAATATTTTAATAGATTTTTTTTGTTTTGGATATATCAATGTCTCTCTATCTATAGTCCATAGATATCGACGAACTAATAAAAATGTTAGACATTAAAGTCACCGATGTATGTATCTCACCTCACACTATTAAATATCGCGGTGAAATGATAAATATTTTTTTAATTATAAAATAAAGATTTTCAATTTGAGTATTAGTAGATCATGTTTTACCTTCAACCTAAGATTACCTGACTAGTATTCATATAAATCAAGTATGAAAGCGAATACTGAATACAAAATAAATAAATCGACGTTCTAAAATCTTTTTCACACACAAAATGGTGTAGATTGAAGTCACCCATGGTCTTGTATGAAGAATAATTAGGAATTTTTTAAATTCTATTATTATTGTTTTTTTACTTTGTTATCTTTATTATTTTTATTGTTAATACTTTTTAATTTTTTTTAATCATAGTATTTTTACTCGTCTTTTTTAAATGTATTTTGAAAAACACTTGCGACTGCTAAAGATATTTGGTTTGACGAATGTAATCCCAAGATCTTTCTGGATACTATCTCTGTATCCGTTCATTAGGTGGAGTCCACTTGAGTGTACTACTTTGCGACGATATGCCGAACTTTTTTGAATTGAGAGATAAAAACATTTTTATCCTACTAAAAATAAAAGTAAACTATCACGTGTATATTCTATCCTCTTTACGGTCCACTTATAAAATTATATTAAATATATACGGGGTTATGGGACTATGGATATTCAGCAAAGAAATTGAAAAGTTGATGTGATCTATTAAGAAATTGCAAAAAAAGAAGGTTCATGAACAATAAAATTGATAAATCTTTAAGTATATATATAATTGTTTCCCCAATTTAGATAGTACATATGGAGTAATTTATAATGGTGTGCATGGTTCAATTTGGAGAAGAAATTAAGCTAGATCTTAAAAGAATTGTTTGGAACTCTTCAAATCAAACTTAATTTTGGACACTTTATAATTAAATTGGATCAAATCGAAGTTAAACGCTAGTTAACTTGATAAATCTCATATCTTTCACATTTAAAATGAAAGGTTCAAACTCTAATTAAATTAAATCGAATCGAGGTTGAAGGCTAGTATTCTTTTTTCTTTTTATCTATAATCAGATCAAGATTTTAGTATTATAGTTTGTCCAACCATAATTAGTAAATATTAGAGGGTTTGTAAGTTAAATTTGTGGAAAATATTTGACTAAACTAATAAGTTGTGATTTGATTCTAATTAAAACATTGATTTTCTCAAATAATTTATCGGACAAATCGAGTTATCATGACGATACTTTCCATATCGTGATGTTTGAATAAAAACTCTATTTTAGGACTCCATAATACTATTCCCTACTCACTTTCCCAAATTTGCTCCGCTCTATGCCCATTTTTTCCTTTTTACCGATCAAAACTTTACAACCTTCGATTTGAGCTTGGTTTCTCGATCATTTTTTGGCCGTTTGTTTAGTAATGATTGGATTAATTTATAGTTTAAAAAACACATGTATCGACCATCTAAAATTGTTTTTATCATTACACAAGTAAAAATAATAATAGAATCACTTTTTTTTATTGAAGTAGGATAGTGTTCAAACTCTTAAAACGCAATATTGATATATATCAACACTTTCGTTCTATTCAAATATTAATATCTATCATAAATTATTTTCTTTGTTTGAATCATCTTATTACGTTCGAGTTGGGTTAGTTGACCCAATTATTTTTTTTAATTCGTATCTGTCAAATGTAAATTACGTATGGCCTAACGTAATATTAATTTAATTTAACATAAGAGTATAGTTCACATTTGATAAATTGTTGGCAACTAAACAAATTTCATATTGACCTGTAATTTGGTGTTTCAAATGGCAACACACATTTGCTAAGTTACCTTTGTTTCAATTTATGATTTTATGTCATGATATTTGAGTATTTGACCGCTACGAAAAATAAATATTATTATTATTATTATTATTAATCAATGAAAAATTTATGTTATAAAATATAATTTTCTCATTGAATCAATTCACTAGAAATACATACTATGAAAAATATATTCTTACCGAAAACATTAGTATATTTTTTTTCTCATCGATTCAATCAAAATATTTGTAAAAATGTCTACTGAACATATTGTAGTGATTTTTTAGTAGTGGATTCGACACATTAATTATTATTTTTAAAAAAAGACTCTTAAATTTTTTCGTTAAATCGGACACAGATATAGAGAAATGTTCGTCTTACTTTCGTTTTTAGTCTATTTAAAAATAAATATCTTTTTTGATAATTTTTTAATTCTAACTTTTCACATGACATATTTAAGACTACAAGATTAAAAATATGTTTGGTACACATTCAACATATTTATAGTTTAAGCACACAAGATTCAAAAATATTTTTCACTTTCTTAAAATTTATGTCAAATTAAAATCAAACAAATAAATTAAATCAAAGAAAATATTCAGAATAAAATGAGAAGTGTAAAATTAAATTTATTACGAAATATATAAGGTATATCTTTTTTTTTTAATTGACTAAGAAAATATATCAAATAAATTGGAGATAAAAGAGTATTTTTTTATCATTTTGTGATTATTTTTTTCCAACAATAAAATTGATATTTGCAATGGCAACATCGTTATTTGTGAATTGAGTAGTGGTAAAATAGTACTTGACAAAAAACACAAGTAATAGTAATAACCGTTAATTGGAAGGGTCAAAATAGTACATTCTTTTCTATTTTTCGTGGAACTTTCCCTGGGTCAAAATTGTACAATTTGGCGTTTTGCTTCTTTAAAATTCAAAAACGTCTTGAAACACTTCATGTTATTTATTTTTTCAATTAATTAATAAATTCTCGTTTGGTGTTAGATATTCATATTGAAATGTCAATTAATTTAAATTTATATTGTGAATAAAGAAATGTTATTTGTCGATATTTCATAGAGAAATGAGAGTGAAGAATGCTTTAAATCTTAAATTTGTTCTTTAAGTTACTCATTTCATTCACTTTTACTTGTCATATGTTCGAGAGTTAAATTATATGAATTTTGATCAATATTATATTTTTTAATCATATTGATATGAAAATAATTGCAATTTATGTTTGAATATCTAAATTTAATATTTAAAATAATAAATGAATCTAATTCAATTTAATTCTAAAAACTAATCACATTGACTCTCGTAAAGTAAAACATGACCAATAAATATTTAAATAATTTTTTTGAAATGAGTAGAGTTTTTGGAGGGAATTTTTTTTTTGGGACGGCTTTGTAATATTCCTAACTGTATATAATAATATTGGGAATGAACCAAAGTCAGGAGATGTTTTTATATCACATGTCCACACCCACATATAATAATATATAGAATTCTTTTGGAGAATTGCGGTGAAATGGATAAAAAAAAAATTATTTTTAATCAAAAAATTTGAGTTAAATTATAAAAAAGAAACAATTCGTGGTAAACAAAGAGTTATTCTCTATGACTAGCATGATATGATATATAATCAAATTCATCTGCGCTCTAAAATGAATAGAAAATATCGAATGAAAAACAATTTCATCCCTAGCTAAAGAATGTGAGTTCTAATGTGAAAAAAATAATTAAAAAAATCTAGTGCAGGGAAAGAATCCATTGGCGGCAAGTGGGATCGAATGTGTATTAATATATTGATTCGATCTGAGCTCTTGAAATTGGAATAAATTCGACAGTGAATCACGAAATCTTGGTGAATGGATCATCTTCTCTTTAGATTAGTCTTATATATGCATGTGAATTTTTATTAGCTAGAACGTAAAAGTAAATATTGAATACTGAGAAATTGATTAGTTACTAGTTATAATTATACATATATTATTAATGCGCGCGCGCACACACACATATATATATTATTAATAATAAGCTGTAATATTCAATGCTTTTAAATTTAATTATACATTTAATTAATATATATGCACTTTAATTATTTTATCGAATATCACAGATCGTGTGATAATGTTATTTTTATGTATAATGCGATTCTTAGTTCCATATTTCATGATCACTTTAAATATATTTATGTAGATTCTCTATTATATTTGTGATAAGGTTACTCAAAAAAACTATTCTTGTTCAGTATTAGTTGTGCCTATGCACTTACACATTGGTATTATATTTATTTGAATTCTAAATCAGTTCACTAGTATATATATAGAGTACTATTTAGGATAAGGGATCGGGCTTGTTTGAACAGTAAGTATTTTTAATTTTAAGACTGTAAATTCGAATCATAAAGAAAATCAATTATAATATGTTTCTTTATTTTTTCTACTTTCACTAAAAAGGTAAATTCTAACCAATCGAACAAAAAAAATATTTACTGTCATGCCAAAAACACCCTTATCTCTCTCTTTTTTTAAAAAAAATAATAATAAAAAGTTCTTCCCATTTTCCTTGTTATCTGGAAGAAACAACTAATAATGGAAGTATCCACATACTTCCATTCTCACTAAATACATCTAATCCAAAATTCAATAATTTGAATGATTTTAAAAAATTTAACTAGTTAGGTTGGCACTTGGCATCATGTCATGTTATATTATATTATATACTTCTTCTAATAAAAGTTAGACCCCTTTAGCTCACTTTTTTATTTTTGGCAATATTTTAGTGCATTCTTCCACATCAAGGCAACCCATAAAAAATAATAATTAAATAATCATTCATTAATCTGTTTAATTTATTTGTGTTTTCATAGGGTTCATCTTCCATCATTTAATTAATTTTTCCATCTACCAAATTCTGTAGAATTTTGTGGCAGAGTTAGAAATTTATACAATGAAATTTTTGAAAAATAGCAATGTCATAGTTATGCTTTGTTTTGGAGATTGACTAGAGCAGTCGTAGAATAAGTTTATTCATGAAGTGAGACTTCCAAATATAAATTCAGATAAATGATCCTAAAGTACATTGAAGTTCGAATGGAAACTAAAAGGCAATAACTGTGAGTCACTAAATAATAAAAATTCGCACATCATTTTATTTAACGACAAATTTCAAATTTTGTTAGCTACAAACTATATAGCAATAGTTAGTTTATTGATATGATTATTAACAACAAACAAAGGAGGCTAAATGGTTAGGTATTTATTAATCATCATGATGAATGAAGATAATTAGGTTTATAGAGCTCTTATTAATGGTCTATTCAAAATAGTTGTAAAGTATATTGGCTAGAGAAAAAGACTACAATCTAAAAACTGTATTTTTAAGCATTTAATTCTATCCCAAATTATGTGATAAGAAATCATTTGAAAAGTATTAATCACAACCAACTTAGCAAGCTTCTCATTTAATATTATCTCTTTTTTGTCATTTTTCAAATTTCAACTAACAAATACCCAAAATAAAGAAAAAGAAATTTGATAAATTGATTAGTCGGCAAGTTACTTAATAAAATTATATACAATGACAGATTCAAGATTCAAATAACGTAAATTTTCGTGTTTAAAAACATTTAAGATCGAAGAATATATAAATTTTATCAAATCCACAAAATATGTTTTACGACCTTCATCATTTATGTACATGGCATAGTATGTGTTTATGTGACATATTTTTCTTTTTATTATATTTTAAATAAATTGTTATATCCATATTTAAAAATATTATGAATTTAAAATTTTCATATAATCAAACAAATGTCTATAGCTTGCTCTAAATCATAAGTCTAATTTTTATTTTTTATTTTTTTGCTGAATTTCATGTACAATCAGACAATATCATATAAAATTTAAGGAAAGGAATACCAATATCATATGTATAAAATAATTTAATATTATCAATTCGTTTAAAAAAAATTATAATTTTGAAAATAAAAAATAACAAATAAACTTAACAGTTAACATGATAGTGTGTAGCACCGATAATTAGTAAGATGTATATAACTTAAAATTGTTATACAAAAGGTAAGTAGGAGTTTGTTGAACTACTATACAAATTTATTTAAAAACTTTATATTATGATTCCTAGTTCTTACTTGACTTTAATTATTCGGTGCAACGTGGTGCACTAATTATTTTGCCAGCAGAAATGCAAAATTGACCTTATTTTTTCTTAGTTGATAGGGATAGGAAACGGAAATAATATTCAAATATATTCCTATAAAATAACCAGTAGGGTAATTGAGTTGATTGATCACGAAATTTCCTAAATAAAAACGAATTGGAGAGATTTCTGTAGGTTTAAAATCTTTTAGATGATTTTTCGGGTGATCACATTGCCTGAGATTTGCTTATTACGATTTATCTTTTCTATGTGATTTACAGGCTATTATACTAGAGCGAAATTTATCATATAACGATTGTAAATTTCTTCTGTCATAAAAAATTATCTGCTTAAAAAGTGTCATTTTCTGTATATATTTTTTGGAGCAATATATTTAAAATTGTGTGGACTGTTCCTACAAGTTGAATTCTATAGTAATTGACTAATTTGGTCGTTTTGTGGTGTGTGCAATATTGGTCCATTTCCTACTATTACTAATTTTGTCATTGTCCACAAACTAATTAGGGTTTTGATTTTTCCTTTTTTAACCTTTTAAAATTCTTTTTTGACAAAAAGAAGTTCACAATTTGTGGGACTTCTCCTCAATGCGGTATTGTTCTATAAGATTTTTGCTTATTGTGAAAAAATTTCATGTTGCTGTATTCGATAGATGTCTTGAAGTCTGTTGATTCAAACAATATTTTCTAGTTAGTGGAGCATTGATCAAAAAGAAAAATTCAGCGAAGGGATAAAATAAAAAGGAAAAAAAGAAAGGGAAGTGTTTCCCAACTTTTCTTCTTCAAGCATTTGACCTTTGTTTTAATTTTCCTTCAAACATATGGTGTATGGAATAATATTATTTATTAATACGATAAATTAATTTAAATTTGTGTGATAGAAGAAGTCCTATGAAAAGTTTATTGTTCCGTACTTAAAAAAAAGTAGCATGACTTAAACTCGTAACACTTTATCCTTCATCTTTGTCAATTTCTAGTAAATTTGAACTACTCTTTATTTTGTCTAAAGAAAATTATCTCAAAACCTTTTCATTTCTCTTTTTCTTAACATTGTCTTTTGTTGAATTCTAAAGAAACTCTCATATTGAAAATTAATATAAGATGTATAATACTTTAATGATGTAAGATCATTTTGAAAAATACAATTAGAAGGTTTTGTCCAAAAAACATACAATATCACTCATCATGAGTATTTTTTAGTTGATTTAGCTCAACAACAAATATCCAAACAAATGTTTTGATGAAATAAATGTGAAAATAGGTCGAGTAATGATGTGAAAATCGATTTACTACCTTCCAAAAGTAGCTTGGAGATGCATGTGCACAACAAAAAAACTCAAGCCTTGGTCTTTGTGGACATATATTTTTTCAATTATGACACACAATGAATCTCAAAATTGACACATACTTGGTTCATGGTAATGAGTCATGTGAAGTTTAGTTCGAGAAAGAGACTCGTGGATCATAGTGATGGATCATGTGGAAATTAGTTTGATGTGAGATTGTCAGGTATGTAAATAAAGTCTTATATTAATAATTGAAAAGATTGAAAGATACTATTAATAGTACAAGACTTTTGAGAAAACGATATTTGTGTTTGGTCTAAAATGAACAATATAATATATAGCATGTGAAGAATTGAAGTAGAAGTTGTCATCTTAGAGTTTTGTAGAACACTAAACACGGCAAAATCCAATTGTAGAGTTTACACTTTCATGAAATAGTTTCACAAGTAATTGACTAAAACTTAGATAATTGAAGGTTACTTGTGGTCTTTATTTAGTGAAGTGGTTTAATTCTATTATTATATTATTCCTATTTTACCTTAGATTTGGTTAAATGATATTACTAGAATATCGTGATTTTCCGACAGACGTTTTTATCAAAAAGTTGCTAGGCATAGTTGTAAGGTTTTCAATACCATTCCATTCGTTTTTTGGTAATCGGAAGACGTAAAATTAGATGGATAAAAAGCTAAACATCTAAAAGAATTTTTTAAACACTTTTCGATTATAATAATAAAAAAATTCGTCTATCTTTTTGTAGCCAAAATTAATAGTGGGAAAATGACGATTTTCTAATAATATGAGTCACTCATTCAATGTCTTTCAATGTAGATAACTTACAAGAAAAACACCTCATGAAGATAGAAAAAAGTACAAACCTAATTAAAGTTAATCTTGATAATGATAGAAATTAAGTGTTTAAGCTATTATTTTTTTATCATAGCCTCACAAACTAGTTCAACAAGAAAGATCAACAATATAATGTTGAGTAAAGTGGTTACATATACAAATCTATTTATATTCTAGCTTCAAGTGCATATTTGATTAGGCCTAGCTATCAATAATTCATGATTTGATGTGAAAGAAACTCTAGGTAGTAGGTTTTATTTGAATTCAATATTTTATATCTAAAATATGAACCTATAATTTTAAAGATATATATGTGTATGAGAACATCATCAAAAGAATAATAAATATTATATCTTGACTCGTAATTTTACAAATATAATGAGTTTAATATTTAGGAACAATAAATATCTAATTTATTAAGTTAAATCATGAATCCATCGCTGATATCAAATTGATTAAAGAATGACATTAGCGAATATGAGTAATTTATACATATACTAGTACTTAATTGTGGTATATATCGCCAACGATTGTGGTAAGATATGAATACAATCCTTTTATTCTTAACAAGAATTTCAGGTTCTAACCCCCTTGAAATGGAAACAATCCTTATAGAAAATGTTTTCTCTTTTAATGAGCCTTACGTGACAAATCTAAAATAATTAAAATTTTAAAGCTAGTACCAAATTAAGAAAAAAAATATGTGGTAAGTGGAAACAATTACTAATAAATATTGTGAGGGACTCAAGTAAATCGAAACACATAATTTTAATACCAACAATGGAATAAAGTACAACAATAATATTAAATTAGGCATTGAAAAATAATGTCTTAAACTAATTAAAATAATTGTTCATGTGTGTGGCTATAATGTTTTGGTCATTTTGGAGAAACTAAAGCATTAAAAACCACATGCCTTAACCCATATATATCATGATTTCCACATCAAAAATAAAGTTTTTAAAAATGACTTGTTGCCCATATATTCGGTGCTACTTTTATATATATATATATTCGTCTTAATAAATATATATGATTTAAATTAATTATATACACATATTTTTATTGACCAATAATAAGAGAAGGCCCAAGTATTTCAATATTTTTATGAACATGCATGAATGGAAAGTAATAGCCATGAATAGTTGTCAATTTTCGATTATAAGATTATAGTTGTCAATCTTGAAATTTTACTTAAATATACTAGTTAATTAGTTAACATAGTTATAGTTTGACTTAATTACAATCCACAACCTACATTTAGCTATAATTACGCAACTCAACTTTTTAGTTTTGTGTAATTAACACGTTTGTATAATTCAGAATTAGTATCATATAATTTATATAATTTTTGTATAATTCAGAATTTGTATAATTGTTTACACTTTTGATGTTTGTAATTGTATTAATTCGTTATTTCGAGTTTGTACAAAAATAATTGAATTATACAAATGTACCCACAAATTGTACAAACCTGCAAATTATACAAACCCGTGAAATATACAAACGAGTCAGTTTAAACTATAGCTACAGCCGTAAATATGCACACTATAACTATGGAGCATAATTAAATTTATTATAGTGACTATTTGCGAAAATTCCCTATTTAACTTTTAATTGTAATAATTTGTGATTTTTTTTTAGAAAATCCATAATGAATAGAGCTGGACAAGGCCCTAACTTGATAATGAAGCCCAGCCCAGATGTGCTGTTGGGCTTATTGATTGATAATAAATATCAATGGGCTTTAAAAGTTGTATTAGGGCCCACGAGCGTTTTTAGAATCTCTATTTATAGAAATAGTCATAATTTATAAAGGTTTTAAAGTTTAGCCATCCAAAAAACTTTAGATATGCTAGCTCAAAGTTGAAATCATGTGTGCAAATGAATTATTCTTCTTGATCTTCGAGTTTCAATATAATATATCAATCAAAATAAGTTCTAATCTTTTTCAAACAACCTCAAAATTGACATATAAATTCTAACGATTACGAACATTCACAATCGTTTGCAACAACATTTAATCCAAATAAATAACGATTTTATAAAATTTGATTTTCGAATTTAAAGGTTCAATTTTTTTTAATGGTTTTGAATTGAGCCTTTTCTCTTTATCTTCTTTGCTTATAAATACTCCCTCCGTCCCATTTTATATGTCATCTCTTTCTATAAATAGTTGGACCACAATACTTGTCATTTTATAAAATATATGCATAAATTATCATATTTTGCCTATTATACCCTTGATAGATTAGTTAATTAATCTTGAAAATGTACTCATCATTTATTATAAAGTTGATTTAAGAAAACATTAAATAAGGGTAAAAGAGTAAAGTTACATCGTTTTTTAATGCAAGTGCAAAATTAAAAAGTGGAGTAAAATACAAAACAGATGCATTGTCTGTTCCTAGCACATTGTGTGGGCACCAAATTAAGTATATGCTCAAATACTTCCTAAGTATAACCTGTTAAATAAGTAAATAAAAAAATAAAAAGGAAAAGAATTAGAAAACCAAAATACTAGAAGAAAACTGAATAGATATATATATATATATATATATATATATATATATATATTTGGCTTCTCAAAGAAAAAACAATTATATCCTCTAGTTAAATATATAAAAATATATAATAATAATAATAATAATAATAATAACAATAATAATATACTCAATATATTTTACAAATGGAGTATAAAGAGAATTGGGTGCACACAAATCTTATTCCTATCTTGAGAAGTAAAGAGACTATTTCTGATTCAACCACTCAACTTAAAAATAAACATAACAAAACAATCTGAACATAAAATATACTTAAGAGAAGCATGATAAAATATTTTTTTAAAAAGAAAAAAATTATTATATATTTATTTACACTCATCCTTTATAAAATAAATGTACACATTTATTTAACAAACTAGTAAAACTATCCATGCATCGTGCGGGAATTTAATATAACAGAATTTATAAAATAATACTTAAAACCTATCGATCATTAAAACTAAAACACTATATTATCTTACATACAAGATTACGTAGTAACAAACATTAATAATGTAAAGGAAATGAAAATTATTACATCTTATAATTTATGATGGTAAAAATACATATCAGGATCTGTAACATAAGCAATGGTGTCAATGAGCCACTCAACATGAGCAAAGTACACAAATATTTAATTGTGAAGAAGAAGAAGAAAAGGTTCAGAATTTTCATTGTTTTAAAATGATAAGAAATTCCTCTATTTATAGACAACAAAGGGTAATGTGAACAAATATTTATTGTGACTTATCGGAAATGTTACAACTATTTGGAAAAGTTGCAACCCTTCGGAAAGGTAACAACCTTTCATAAAAGTCACAACTTTTCATAAAAGTCGCAACTCTTCATTAAAGTCGTAACTTTTCATAAAAGTCGCAACTCTTCATTAAAGTCGCAACTTTTCATAAAAGTCACAATTTTTTTTATGAAAAGGGAAGGCTAGTTTTGGATATAAATAAATTAAAAGAGAATTCTGGTATGTGGTTCTCTTATATATATATATATGATTTAAAAAATTAAGAGATAATTGATCACATAACTTCTAATTTATCCTTATTATTACTAATAATAATTTTTTTCCAATAAATTTCAAAATATTGTATTTATTATTAACATATATAATAAAATGATCATTATAATTTTTTTGTATTCTAAGTCAATACTGAACAAGTAAAACTAGGAAAATAAAGATTATACATTTCCATGTTATTATTTTGATGGATAATTATGCCAAAATGTCATTTTTTAAGAAGATAATTACATATAATATAAAATAATAATCCCATACAAATACAAAGAATTAATAGGAGGAGTCGGTGGAGCAATTATGGGAGCTGACAAAATTTTGCCCTTTTTCGCATAAAAAAGTTAAAAATCGAAGCCCTAATTTCAGAGAAATCTTCATACTGACGAACTTTATCGATCATCAAATATAATCGCTGGTAAATTTTACGATTTTTTTAATTCATTTTTTTTAAAATATTGTTTCGATTTATCGATACCTATATTGATTTTTTTCTCTTCAAAATTAAACCTTTTTGAATGGATTAATGGGTTAATTTTAGGATTTATGTAGTGGGTTTCGTGGAGAATTTGATTGTAGAGCGTTTATGTTGAATTTTGAGCTGAATTTTGCTTCATGAAGGTATATTGGGGGGGGGGGTTGGATTTCTTGGAGATAGAAAGAAATGTTAAATGTGCATAAATAGAGTTGAATGGATATAAGAGGATTTCTATAGAGATTGCTTAGCTAGTTTGGGATCAAGACGTTGTTGTTGTTGTGGGGTTCTTTTAATTTAGATATTGGTTTCAAAATTTAACTTTTATGAATGGATTAATGGGTAAATTTGAGGATTTATCTAGAAAAGATGGCATTTTGAGCTGAAATTTGATTTGTGAAGATATGTTGGGGGTTTGGATATTTCGGCAATAGTGTAGTTAAATGTTCACAAATAGAGTTGAATGGATATAAGAGGATTTATATAGAGATTGCTTAGCTAGTTTGGGATCAAGATGTTGTTGTTGTTGTTGTTGTTATTGTGGGGTTCTTTTAATTTAGATATTGGTTTCAAGATTTAACTTATTTGAATGGATTAACTGGTAAATTTGAGGATTTATCTAGAGAAGATGGCATTTTGAGGCTGAATTTGATTGTTAGAGCGTTTACGTTGAATTTTGAGCTGAAATTTGATTTGTGAAGGTATATTGGGGGGTTTGGATATTTCGGCAATAGAGTTGCTAAATGTGCACAAATAGAGTTGAATGGATATAGCGGATTCATATGGAGATTGCTTAACTAGTTTGGGATTGCTGAGGTTTTCTTATTTAGATATTGGTTTCAAGATTTAACTTTTATGAATGGATTATAAATTTGAGGATTTATCTAGAAAAGATGGCATTTTGAGCTGAAATTCGATTTGTGAAGGTATGTTGGGGGTTTGGATATTTCGGCAATAGAGTAGTTAAATGTGCACAAATAGAGTTGAATGGACATAAGAGGATTTATATAGAGATTGCTTAGCTAGTTTGGGATCAAGACTTTGTTGTGCGGTTCTTTTAATTTAGATATTGGTTTCAAGATTTAATTTATATGAATGGATTAACGGGTAAATTTGAGGATTTATCTAGAAAAGATGGCATTTTGAGGCTGAATTTGACTGTTAGAGCGTTTACATTGAATTTTGAGTTGAAATTTGATTTGTGAAGGTATATTGGGGGGTTTGGATATTTCGGCAATAGAGTTGTTAAATGTGCACAAATAGAGTTGAATGGATATAGGCATATAGCGGATTAATATGGAGATTGCTTAACTAGTTTGGGATTGTTGAGGTTTTCTTATTTAGATATTGGTTTCAAGATTTAACTTTTATGAATGGATTAATGGGTAAATTTGAGGATTTATCTAGAAGAGGATGGTGCTTCGAGGCTGAGTTTGCTTGTTAGGTTGTTCATGTTGAATATTGAGCTGAAATTTGATTTGTGAAGCTATATTGGGGGTTAGGATATTTTCGGCATATAGTTGATAAATGTACCCAAACAGAGTTGAATGGATGTAGAGGATTCATATGGAGATGCTTAACTAGTTTGGGATTGTGGAGTTATTCTAATTTAGATATCAGTTTCAAGATTTGCCTTTATGAATGGATTCTTGTGTAAGTTTGAGGATTTATCTAGAAGAGAATGGTGCTTCAAGGCTGAATTTGCTTGTTAGAGCGTTTATGTTGAATTTTGAGCTGAAATTTGATTTGTGAAGCTATATTGGGGCTTAGAATATTTCGGCAATTGTGTTGTTAAATGTACCCAAATGGAGTTGAATGGATATAGAGGATTTATATGGAGATGCTTAACTAGTTTGGGATTGAGACGGCCCCCATGCCTAGCTTGAGTGGCAAAAGGTGAAGGATTTGTGGCTTAGGTCGTAGGTTCAAGCCCCACACTATGCAAAGGGAAGCCCGGCATTTAAGTGGAGAAGGGTAGAGGGGCGGGCCCATTATCCACCGAATGTAGAAGGCTGTGATTGGTCCAAAGGGCGGGTCACATATCAAAAAAAGTTTGGGATCGAGACGTTGTTGTTGTGGAGTTCTTCTAATTTGGATATCATTAGCGAAACTTCTTGTTAATAATTTTTTTTATGACAAGGAAAACCTGCAGCCGCAACCCATTGGGTGCGCACAGGGTAAAACCCCCACTCTTGAATTTTTATTTGAATCCCGCTTATTGTGATTGAATCGTATTTTTCTACTCAGGGTGCCATAGTTTCGAAGCCGCTGTTTTTCCATTTCATTTGTTGGATGAATGCCAAATTTTAATTGTTCTTAGTTCTGATAGCAATTAAGTGTAGCATGATATCGTTTTAATCCCTAATCGGGTTATAACATCCATGTCCATTCTATGTCCATTCTGCTCTATTTAGGTTCATATCAGTAAATCTCCATAAAAGAGGGATAACTTTCATGTAGTCTGTGATTGGATGTAACTGTTGAGATTTTCTCAAGAATAAATCTTTCCCTTAGTAGATCTTCAAAATAAATAATTTAACAATTCAAGGCTTGAAATTTCAGTCATAGTGACTTACCTTACAAAAAAATGCCCCAAAATTTCTGACACAGCCCACAGGGGTGATCATAATACTTTTTTTTTTTTTTGAGTGTTTTGATCTTAGCTTACTCTGTATTAATTCCGTTACTGCTAATATTCACAAAAAATAAAGATGGGTCAGAGTATTCCTAGACTTGTTGCATAATTTCAGTCGTGTGCTGATTCATTCTCTTTTCTCAAAGGAAAATTCTTTGCTTAAGGTTCCACTGACCGACTGACTTGTAGTATTTAATAGTTTATTTGTTAAAACATAAAGTGGTCAAGTGTCCCTTCGGGGACATCCGATAAAATTAAAACGATAAGGAGAAGATTAGCATGGCCCTTGTGCAAGGATGACGTACGCAAATCAAGGAATGGTCCAGATTTTTTCCTTATAAAAAAGTGGTTCAAGTTCCATAGCTTGTGTGCCTCATGCAATTTCTTGTCCTTATCTTAAAGGATGTGAAGGGATCATGGTTTGATTAGATTAGGGATTGAGGAGTTTTGGTTGCTGGTATATGTAGTCTGTGAAGTTTATGTTGGTCAGTATTCAGAGACGGAAAGCAGAAAATGATTTTTTCTCCAAGAATTTAGTTCTTGCTACTTTCAATCAGAAAAGGAAGATTGAGCAAGCCAAGGAGAAAAGAGTTGTCCCCCCCTTCTTAGACAGACAGTATCATTAGCATTAATCATATATATATTTATAGGTCTTGTTAAAATTTTAGAAAATTTCTTTCTTGGGATCTGGAGCCTCGTGTGTTTGGTGTGAGTCCATATGTTTGAAAATATACCAAGTGTGTGATGTGAGGAAATTGGACAAAATGTATAAGTATTATGTCTTACATTTGTGAACTTTGTTCTAGATAATAAAACTACAATCTTTTAGGATGTGGAATACCATTACCAATATATAATCTATCTACAGATGCGACTGAACTCAACACTCTCCTCAATTTGATGCATGTATGTTGGATGTAGGCATGTAGCGAGCTTGTTTCATGTGAAACTAGTTTGAGGACTGACAAGTGTGGTAAACATGTTTGCGAGTTGATAATGACGTTGCATATTCAGTGACAATGAATTCTGGAAGTGTCATTTTTTGTGAAGTATGAGTTGGCTATGGATGGATTCAGGAGAGGTAGAAGTAGATCGAAGAAGTATTGGGGAGAAGTGATTAGACATGACATGACATGGTTGCAGCTTTCTGAGGACATGACCTTAGATAGGAAGGTAAGGTGTGGAGAACATGAATTAGGGTAGAAGGTTAGTAGGTAGGAGTACTTTGTCTTGTTGCCCTTACTAGTTGTTGTTTGTAGTTTCTATTCTTTGATTTTTATTACTATCTATTGTTTCGTGTAGTTCAATTGTAGTACTGTTCTGGTACTATATGTTATTTTTGTTACTATAGTATCTATTATCTGTTGTACTTTCATTATGTCTTTTTCTAGACTGTTTTTGTCTTGAGCTGAGGTCCTGTCTAAACAACCACTTTACTTCACCTCTGTGGTAGAGATAAGGTTTGCGTACACTCTACCCTCCCCAAACCCCACGTTGTGGGACTACACTCGGTATGTTGTTGTTACAAAGTGCAACTTAGTTGTCATAAATGAGAATCATCTGATTTTAGGTTTATGATTTCAATTCTTGGAGTAGCTTGATCCATAAGAGTTCAAAAGATGATATTCGACTTCGGTGCTAAATCTTGCTACTCAATTTTACCTCTCGGTCATCCATTCACAAGATTCTCCCGAATAAGACCACAATACCTTGAGATAGATGTGTATTACACACGGTGATCTCGCCCAACCTGTATTTATAGAGAAATAAGCCATGCACATGCCCTCATAAAATGGTGCTTTTGCTAATTAGCTGATTTTATTTATCTAAGAATGCGAACAACTACATTTCAATAAGCATCACATGGATATTTCAAAATTAACTCTTTGATGCTCATAGGAAAGGCAATATTTTTTTTCTGGGGTAAAGAAAAGGCAATATTAATTTAAGTTGCAATAAGTTTGTTTCACCTGCCAACCAACCTTCTTAGTATGCTAGAATCATTAGAAGCCTTCTTTGTTGAGAAGCTTGACCTTCAAATCCAATGGAGTGATTCATCTCATGTTGTTCTTGTAATATGTGAGATGTTGGAGAAGAATTTGGAAGAAATAATTTTTCAAAGAAACAACAATATACCAAGTGTAATCCTACAAAGTGGGGCTTGGGGAGCGTAGAGTGTACGCAGACCTTACCCCTACCTTGAAGGTAAAGAGGCTGATTCTGATAGACCCTATTGAAGGAATATCTCTGAAAGAAAAAAAGAAGAATGGGAAGAAGGAAGGCATGTTTTTTTGTCCTACACTTAGCAGTCATCATAGGTACTCTATACATTACAAATGTACATTATTCTGATGTGAACACTATTACAAACTTGTACATATTTTACACGTGACAAAATGCAGCATCAATAAAGTTATTGATGAATTATAAGGTGGGCAACTGTATGCTCTTGAATACAACTCCTCCCACTTGTTATGTTTATGCATGTGTGTAAACTTTCCCGACTTTTTAACGTATATTATTACAACAATTCAACTATACTTTTATGCAAATGATCCTTCCTCAACAAAGGAGTAAGCTTTCTCATTTCTTACACAGCCATTATTCTCTCTTTCTTAAAAATAAAATCACCAGGTAAGCTTTGCTTGTGAGTATAAGGTGGTAGCTGAACCAGTAGCAATATTGTCCTTGAGATTTATGGTTGAATGGCTGTTACCTCGGAAGAACTTATTCAAGAGAACCCAACCGACAGATTTCCTTTGCTCATGGAGCAAGCAGAAAGTCGTGAGAGGAATGAACATGTTATTGACGTAGAACAAGGAAGTGGCCCTTCATCCTCAGGTTCATCAGATAATGATTCTCCTCGTGAATTGGAAATACCAAACCATGAAAATAGACCATCAAATCGACATTCCACCTCTTCTTCGTCCAATGAATCAGATTCTCATAGCCCTTCTACCGCTAGGAGAGCTGAAGGTTCTGATCGTCGTTGGAGCCCATTTAATACTCTGTTGTGGCTATCCATTGAGCTAATATTCACCTTAGGACAGATTGTTGCAGCCGTTGTTGTTTTATCCTTGTCAAAAGAGGAAAACCCAGAAACTCCATTATTTGCTTGGATTGTGGGTTATGCAACTGGATGTGCAGCAAGCCTTCCTTTACTGTACTGGCGTTATCTTCTCCGTTACCAAACCATCGGTCAGAGATCAGCTCAACTACGTCAAGATTCACCGCAAGTCAATTCCACTGCAGAGCCAAATTCTTATATTACTATCTCATTAACTCGGTCCTCAGATGAGGAAGATGGAAGGAACACACCTACAGACATTTGGACCAGGCAAAGCAATGCAAGGTAATATCTGCACATTACTCTCTTCCATGTGTTTTCTTCTTTATCTTTTTCGTTGTTGGGCACAATTAATCCAAAAGGCAACTAAGCATGTTTAGTAATTCAGGATGGAGTCAGTTGTTGCCTTAAGAATATTAGCTATAGCTTGAACGACTTTTGACCAGATGACTCTTACCAAGTTTTAATTTTTTTTTTTTTTTTTCTTATAATTTATTTAATACCATACAAACTAATAAATCTTTTTCTTTATCTTAGCTATATATAACATATCAAGGAAAGAAATTTAATTTAAATATTTTGACAAGGTATCTCATGGGTCAATTTGGCCTGCATACTTGAATATCAGCCCATTCTTTAGATGGACTGAACTTGGGGAAGTCTAAATGGACTGAGTAATAAATGGGCGGGTCATATTTTCATGGACTAAATTTACCACCCCTACGCTTCAGTACCATGATCTTGGAATCTGTCTTATATCATTGATAGTATTATTCACCGTGCATTGATGCTTCCTTTTTCCCAGACTTGGTTCACTGGTAGATCATTTCAAGATGGCCTTGGATTGCTTCTTTGCTGTGTGGTTTGTTGTTGGCAATGTTTGGATCTTTGGGGGGCACTCATCTTCTTCTGAGGCTCCCAATCTGTACAGGTACAGTTGTTTCCTTTTTATTTATTTGTTCTTCCTTTGCTACACCGGTACCACCAAAACTAACATAAGATCCACATACATTGCAGATTATGTATAGCTTTTCTTACCATTAGTTGCATTGGATATGCTATGCCTTTCATCTTGTGTGCGATGATATGCTGCTGCCTGCCTTGTATCATTTCAATCCTTGGTGTGCGTGAGAATATGCATGGAGTGAGAGGAGCCACAGAAGAGTCCATCAACGCTCTTCCCACACTCAAGTACAGGGTCAAGACAGATGGAACTGGAAGTAATGAAAGTAAAAATCTAGGAGAGGAGGAAGGTGGTTGTGTAGCCGCAGGCACAGAGAAGGAACGTGCCATATCAGGTGAAGATGCGGTAAGTTCATCTTTCCATTCATAACCTTTGGGAGTCGGAAATTGAGTTTCTGGGTAATAGTCTCACAGAAAGTAGTTTTTGCTTCTTGATTTGATGTTATTTGCATCTTACCTAAGCTAAAATATTTGTATGTGTGCTATATCAATCAATCCATTATATGCAAACAGGCTGCGTTCCCATTTTCCATGACTGCTATTTCCCCTTAGGATTAGCACTATCAAGGAGTCAATAAATGACTGTTTTAAGTACTAATTGCGTTTGATGTTGAAAATCAACATATAAAGTATTTCATGTAGTTTCTGTTTTCGTGATCATTTTTTTTTCTTAATACCCCATGTTTTGTAGTTTTTTCTCCTTCAAGGCCGAGCAATAAATACATGTTTTTTATTATTACTTTTTCGTCTCCTTTGCTTTATTATCACTCCCTTATTATCTTATTATTCGATTTTTATTATCATCTGTTGTTTTCTTTTGCTTCCGTTATCATATTATTTGCTATTTCTACTGTTCTGTTCTTCATTATTTGCTTTAAATTACTTTATTTGAGGCGAGGGTCTTTCAGAAACAGCCTACATTCCAAGGTAGGGGTAAGGTTTGTGTAGACACCACTCTCCCCAGCCCTCACTCGTAAAATTACACTGGATTTTTTGTTGTTTTACTTTATCTGGTTTTGTAGAAGTTTGTTTTACTTGCCAAAAAACAGGGATACATGGAAAACAGCATTATTGGCCTGGTGAGAAAAAATATTCACACACATTATGCTTAGTAAAAACTATCCAAAGTGCAAAGGGAAAGGAGGAGAATGAATGATCTGATTTGCCAATGTTACCAGTCAGGCATTCAGTAGACCAGGAAATATGCAACGCATTTGGAAGTTTTCGAAATACTAGAAGAGATAATGCATTTTTTCTGAAGAAGTTAGTCTTTATAGCTTAGGAAATAGCATGTGACCTTAAACTTATCATTGAGATAGAGTATCAGATTTCAGTTATTACTTCTTGGCATTCATGTTTCTACACAGGTGACAAACCTAATACTAATATACATGAAATAGGTTTTAGATATTGGACCACGTATTGATCATTGTTAGTTATTCACACATACCAAAACAATCAAAGAGGATATATCTAATTGCATTTACTGGATCTTTGATTAACTCGGATTTATGCGACCTTCCCAAGGTCTGGTATTAGCTTGTTACATATTACATGTATTTTGCAGAGCCGCTATTTAGGTGAATTTGCACTTTTGGACGGAGTTTGTAGAGTCTGTTCAACTTTTGTTTGAGAATAGTTATCTTGAATTTGCACAATTAATCAGTTGTTTAGTCTCATCTACTTAACCGGCTCTTATGCGTTAAATCTAAACAGGTATGTTGTATTTGCTTAGCAAAATATGAGGACAATGACGAACTGAGGGAATTGCCTTGCTCGCATTTCTTCCATACACAATGTGTAGATAAATGGCTGAAGATTAATGCGACTTGCCCCCTCTGTAAATCTGAAATTGACGCCAAGAACAGAGATCTACCTTCTGTAGAAGAGGAACCCCTCCAACAATCCTAAGGTGATGCAGAAGCCAACTTCTTATGGTCGAAACAGAGATCATCGCGGCTAGCTTGTTGCATGGGGAGCCAGGAGAGTATATCCCAACTGACTGTTACTTCTTCTGCTGTTGCTGCTACTCCTACTGCTACTGCTGTTTTTTCCACATGAATTTCAGTTTGTATAGTTGTAGTTCATACCAAGAATCCATAACAAGCTTGAAAGAAGAGGTAATTCCATTGTTGATACTCTCATTTCATGCCTCACCAGCTATGTTACTTAGAACTTCCAAAAAAATGTTAGTTGCACTCGTGTTGGATCTTCAAAAAATGCATAGCTTTTGGAAGATCTAAATCGGGCGATATTTTTGAAGTGTCCATCATCTAAGCAGACATAGCACACCAATTACTTCTCTCCCTCTCTCTGTATAAATACATTTAAGGGTAAGGCTCCGTACACACCATTCTCCTCAGATGTCGCTTTTGAGATTACACTAGAGATGCTTGTTATCTCAAATTTTAGTTTCTACTTTGTTATAAGCTTTTTTCTTCTTCTTATAACACTAAACAGCTGTCATTATTAACAGTAGTTTCTTTGTGAAATTATCTCTTTATAATAATAACCTTATGCAAATATCCATCTATGTATTTATTATTTATAACAACCAAAAAGCAATTAGTCAACTGAATTATATTTTGTTATAAACATTACTTTAGCACTTGAAACATAAAATAACTATTGTGAACCTGGAATATGAGAAACTAGAAATGTACATAAAAAGTTGAAAAATAATAATTTCGGGGTGGATTTTTTTTCCTGTAACAGTCAAATAAGATTTAAAAATGTTGTTGTATTAGTAAAATTGTGTTGAAAATTTCATTTGGTGTTCCGACTAATTTAAATTAGCACTGATTAACGCCTATTGAAAGGGAAAATACCCCCTACAATGATTTTTTTTTTGCATTTTGAAAGATCTAACTCGAAATAGGAGAAATCTTATCCATCCCGTCACCTATATTGTCACTAATAGACGCACTCTCTTCTATTCACAACTGAATTTGTCACTCTGGAATTCATGGAATAGAAAAATTGCAATGCCATGTTTTATTGTTGTGGATATCATTTCATTTTTAATATTAATAAACACTATTGGCTTTATTATCAGTCTCCAATATTAATATTAACAGAAGCGTACGCAAAATTTGTGTATAGACTTATTATCGCAATTCTATTTGTATATGAATTCAAATTCAGAGTTTGAATAAGTTCTATAACTTTACTTCTTGTCCTAAATTGATGTTTACTTTGTATTATTTTCAAACGATATTGATTGATTTATTAGAGTATCAAATAAGGTTTCAAATTAAGTGAGTTAATATCTTTGATGTTCACTGAATTATCAACTCTTTTCACAGTAAGTCGCTTGGCTTTGAGAGCCGTAGTTATGCAGATTAAGAGTCTGGCACATAGAAATTTACGTTGGAATTGTAAACTAAGAGATTGTTGTATTTTTTTTTTGATTGTTTTTAAAGTTGGGAAGACAATAATTTGATTCTAATGGAGAACAAAGAGGTTATGAAAACTTCAAAAAAAGAGAGAATAAAACAGAGAGGTTGATATTATTGATATGCGGGAAGAAGAGGCTGAAATTGAGAAATTAAAAAAAGAAAAGAAGAACACTCTGCGCCGGGGAGCATACCATAGGAAGGAAAGGGAGCCCGAACGGTGGAAGAGCCAGGGGAGGCCGGGCCATTTGACGGAAATGGAAGGCGTGAAAGAATAGGGAGACAAAAAGAATAGTTTAGGAGAAAAAGAGTAAAATAAAAGGGTCAATATTATATTTTTAGCTGGTCGGGTTAAGTGAGGCGGGTCACTTAAATGGTTTAAATGAAAGGATGACTATATATTTAGTTCTTAAAATTTTGGTTATAAATAAAAATTCTATATTAGTAAATTTTAATGGAAAAAAAATAAGAAAATATGTTGAGTTTTAAAATAATCTTATAACATAATTGATAACAATCAACAACAACAAAATAACAATATACGCAAGAGCAATACATTAATCACATATTCAAACTTGTCATTAATTCGGTTATAATTATAACCTATACAAACAAATTATTCTTTTTACTCAATTTTATCACTCAAATTAGAACTCAAACTTTTTCGGAGGAGGTAGTAACAAATGAAATTAATAAATAATGAGTATTTTTTATAAAAAAAAGCTTGGGGTAATTTTTAATTTTTTTAATTTTTCCAAATATTAGAACTTGGCCCAAATACCAGTTTTTTCTAGTCTAGTATTTGGTAACTTGAGATACTTTTTTTGCCAAGTTGTATGACCAGACACCACTTCCCAAGTTTTTTTCAAGTTTTCCCAAGTATTCTTGGGACCAAACGGATCCTAAAAATGGAGACAAACAATTTACTTGTTGTCAAGCTTATAAAAGAATATCGACATACAATATCACCCTCTTAGGATCATTATTAGATATTATAGATATTTATTGGAAGTGAACAAAACCACTATCATATGTATATATAGAAAAACAAACTAATGTGCTGATTTTCTAGCGAATAAAGGCCACAAACATAATTTTCTTTTTTTGCTATTATGAAAAAGACATGCTAAAAAATGAATTTTATTTATACTAAAAAGAAGAAGACAATATAAAACTAATAAAAATCAAAGTTACAAAATTTATTCTAACTAACAAATGGAAGAAAGGTAGAAAAACACTAAAAGAGAAAAGCTCAATTGGCAGAAATTAAAACTATTTCTTTTCCTATTATTGTAAATAAAATACTAAATAATGAATTTCCTTGTAGACTAAGCAATTTCCAACTCTTCTCTTTTTTCCTGACTTGAAGAATTTAGTGAAAAACTGCAATTTTCAATTGCTTCTTCAATTGTTAAAAACACTGATTCTTTCCCAAGCTTATCAATAAATTTTGTAGCAATTAATTTTTCCATCACCCCTAATCTTGGATTAATCAATATAATCTACACACAAAAAAGAAGTATATTAGAAAGTTGTGAATTTCAAACACTATATCTATGTCACGTTTCGCTTCACGAGAGTCAGTTTAACTAATGTTCCAGCTAAAATTGAATTATATGAAAAATATTGTAAGTTGTAATCCTTTTCGTATTACATGATGAAAAGAATACTAGTGACAAATCTTGATGAAAGTTCATAGTTTTGACTCTCGAGAAACGAACTGATGCGTAAGTGTATATAATTATACATACCTTGATGGATTTTGCTGCTAGGCATCTACGAAGTTCTAACAAAGTTTCAACACCAGTTATGTCAATTGATGTAACACCTACAATATTGTCATTCAAATTTTCTTTGATTTAGTAACATATTGAAAAGCAAATAAATAAATAAATAAAATTTTGAAAGACCTTTTATTAAATTTCTCTTTTAAATCACTAATTTTATTGAGTCGTCTTTGCGTTTTTATTTGTGAATTTTAATCATACCTCCAAAATCAAGTAGCAAGTATTCAATTTCATTTCTTTGGGAATTTTCAAGAGATTGCTCATCTCTAACCCATCTTAGAATCCTGTTCAATATATTCATCAAAAATAACATCTTACCATTAGTTCAATATAAGCAATTTTCACTATAACAACAAAATAATATCCAAACAAACGACGTTATTACAGAGAGATTTCTTACCTTTCTCTAACATAATTGCTATTAGGGAAGTAAATTGGAGAACCAAGTTTCAAAATTAACATCCCTGGAGTTTCATTAGAGCCAGGATATTGTTCTATGTCACGAAATGCTGTATTTGTTATGGTTCCAAGTTTACATGTTGGTGGCCTAGCAACATATAGAAGTGCCCTTATCAAGGCAAGTCCAACCTACAAAAATAAAAAAAATAAAAATATCGAGTACGCGTAAGTTTTTACCATGATATAAAGTCACAAGTTACGATAATGACTATTTTTCAATTAGTAAGGACTAAAAAATGGTTATTCCATGACTTTCGTCGTATTAATCAGATCCCAAACAAGATACTTACTGTAATTTCACAATTAGGATCTAAATTAAATTTTAAATAATATTTTTTGATTACATACCGACAAAATGAGTCCCATGTCCATGCTAATGAAGGCAACACCAAAGAAAGCAACCATACAAATCAAGAAATCAAATTTGTCAGTCTTGTAAAGGTGAACAGCCTTTTCGTAGTCCATTAACCCAATCATAGCTGACATAATGATAGCAGCCAAGGCAACAAGTGGTGTGTAGCCAAAAAGTGGTGCCAAAAACAATAAAGTTAGCAACATGCACAATGACATAACTACATTTGACATTTGGCTCTTGCATCCAGCATTGTAGTTCACTGCTGTTTTTGAAAATGGCCCTAACAAAAATAAATAAAAAATCATTAGTAATTGTTTACGTTATACTGTTAGTGTATAAAAGTTAAAAAGAAATTACCTGTACTTAAGTAGCAAGAAGTTAAAGAGCCAACAATATTCATGAGTCCAATGGCTACCATCTCTTTGTTACCATCAATTTGTTCATTATCCATGATAGCAAAACTCCTCCCAATAGCTATCCCTTCCTATAAATATTACAAAAATAATAATTGAATAACATCAACAATATATTCAATGTAATATTCTCACACGTAAAACCTGGGGAGGATAGTGTATAATGTATATATATATATGCATACTAACGTTGTTTTCGATAGAGCAATTTGGAAAGAGAAAATAAAAAGTGCATAAATAACAGTAACAACGATAAAATAATATGATAACGAAGCACAAGAAATAACAGAATTAATAAAAAACTACGAGAGTAATTAAAATGTACTTACTGCTATTGCAATCATAGCTGTAATGATCGCAGCTTTTACAACAGCAGGTAGGTATTCTGGACTAAAATTTATAAGATGAATGGAGGATGGATTAATTCCTTTATTCAATTTTCCCACCTGCATTGAGTTCAAAAAAATAATTTTTATTTTTTTAAAATCAAATAAGAAAACATATGGTAAAAAAGATATAAATTTTTAACTTGAAATGACTCATCAAACTCGAGTTAGAATAGGTCAAAATAGTGTAAGCTGACATGTCAATATGACATATTATTTTATATCGAAAATGAAATTAAAAAAAAAAGAGAGAGGGTAATTTAACTTACAATAGCTATGCCATGTTTCTCAGCATCGAAAAAATATGCAAAAAGGCAGCCAGCTACAACAACAATTATTGGAGAAATGGCTGAAACCCAAAATAGATTTGGTTTCTTCTTTCTCTGCAAAAATTAAACAATTTAATTTTTTGTTTATTTTATTTTATTTTTTTATACTGTCAACGTATATAAATTAAAATATCGTATAAAAAAAACTTACCACATATCTAGATAATTGTAGGAAAGCAAGGAAGATTGCTCCAACAACTGCACACTGCCATGTCCACTGATTTTTTTATTTTTTTATATAAAGAAAGAAAAAAAAAATCAAGTTAGTATATATCTTTGTGTAATATATAGGCCATGAGTTCGAACCATAAAAATAACTATTTATGTTTGCATTAGGGTACTGTCTAATCACACCCCTTGAAGTGCAGTCGTTCCTTGAATCCTATGTTAACATAGATACTTTGTGCACCAGACTATGAAATGATATCTTTATCAAATTAATTAAAATTAACTAACCTCTTTTCTATTTTCAATAACAGCACGTAAAACATGATAAACATCAGTACGACTAGTGAAATGCTTCAAGCCAAGCATGCCTTTCAATTGTTGTAAGCAAATAATTAATGCTGTCCCTCCCATAAATCCAGTAATTGTTGAATGTGATAGAAAATCCACCAAAAATCCAAGCCTACATCACACACAAAAAAATAAATTAATTCATTTGATGTTCGATACTCATTTTGATATTTCAAATTTGCACCCCAAAAGACTCATTATAGGGGTAAATGTTCCCTATAACGAGTAGTTGTCAGTAATTACATTTTAAGTTTGTTACTTTCATGTCGAATCCTCCAAAAACAAAATGTATTATTTTTGGTTGATTCAACATGCAATCATTGACATATTCTAACTGTCAGTATATAAAAATTAAACGACTGATATGTATAATTACCTTAGTACCCCCAAAGCTGTTTGTAGCAAACCAGATATAAGGGCAGCTGTGTAAAACAAACCAACATACAATTCCATATTGTCTTCAGGCTTAACTTTTTGTTGAACTGCTGCAGCAATAATCAATGAACAAGTTGCCACTGTTCCAACAGCAAGATGTTTTGAACTCCCAAAAATAGCATAAATTAGAGGGGGAACAAAACTTGAATCTGCAAAAACAATTAATAATTTGTCATAACAAGTTAGTCATGTTACTCATTTAAAAATATTTACATAATCAGATCACTTATTGACTAATTGTAGCTACTCCCCTCGCGTAATGTGCTATAAAAAGTTTAAAATCGTCTTGATCCAAAATACGAGGGTCAAGTTAACTAATATTCAGTGTGAATTCAGACATAAAATCTTTAATTTTTTTTAAAATAAAATTTTACATATTTAGAATAAGCATAAAAAGAACAATATAAGTTACAATAGTTAACCGTTCAAAATCTTTTTAAAAATAAATACGTTTGACTGTTTAAATAAATAATATACTGTCAGTGTATGTAACTTACAGAGTCCGATAATGGGAGGAAGTTCAGCAAGTTTTGCATAACTTATTCCTTGAGGGATTGCAAGACTAGCAATTGTGATTCCAGCAAGAAGATCATACATAAATAACCCAAACTTGTATTTTGGTAACCATTGACAAATTGGTACAAAATATTGAATTCCCTTTAGAATTCTTTTTGATAATTTTTCATTCTTGAATTCATAAAATGGATCATCTGGAAATAGTGTTTCTTTGAGATTTGCTTTAAGAACTGTCTTAAAGCTACGTGGTGGTGCATAGTTCACTCCATGTAAAGACTTTGGAGAACTCATGATTATATGTAAGAAAGTTGTTAATTAATTAGTATGCAATAATAATGTGACTAGTTATATGTGGAAGTGGAATGTCTTATATAGTGTATCGATTCATCTGAATCTATTACTTTTTTATCTAGGGTCAAAAATATAATGCTAGAAAAAATGAAACTAATCTAGACTTTGTAAAAGCACATAAATATACGCATCTATGTAAAATCATTTTACCCTAAAATTTAATTCAACACCACAAAGAAAGAGAGAAAAGAGCAGAAATAAACTACAAAATTCATCTTTAATTAAGGTTTAAGGTTTTGCATCATATAACTAATTAAGATTCAGATAATTCATATATAAAACTTTCATCTTTAATTAAGGTTTAAGGTTTAACGTTTTGCATCATATAACTAATTATTAAGATTCTCATATTAATAATATACACAATTCATATATAACAAATGTATTTATTATCGCTAAATGTTATTTTTTTTGTTATAGTGCATCGATGTGCTTTTTTCATGAATAAGGAAAAGATATATATAAATATAGGGTTATTTTTCATTTGGTGCATAAAATAAGGTGAGATAATTCAGAATTACGTTCGAAATTAAATTTTTACTTTATTTAGTTGAAGATATAGCTAAATCTAGGATAAAATTTATACTTCAAATTTTGTGTTATTTTATCTCACCTCAAAGAAGAATATTGTTATAATTTTTTTAAAACTGTTAGAAAACGATAAAATGTAACATAAAAAGTCAGTTCCGAATTATTTTTTTTTAACTCTAGTTGTTGTTTTTGTATGATATTTATTCTCTCATGTTTGAAAATACCAACAACAATTCCTATTTTCAGAATCAATATATCTTTTAAAATACCAATAACTTTTGACTATTGTCATTCTAGATAAGCAAAAAATTGGTTTCTTTGAGACATTTTGACAAAATTTTCATGGAAAATTTCATATTTCTGATAACATTTCCACAAGCATACCAATTGCTTCTCTCCCTCTCTCTCTGTATAAATAGATTTAAGGTAAGGCTATCTACACACCATTCTCGTTCGACGCCGCTTTTAAAATTATATATGTTATCTCAAATTTTAGTCTCTACTTTGTTATAAGCATTTTTTCTTCCTTCTTATAATTAAAGCTGTCAATATGGGCTAGCCCACCCCATTCGGGCTAACCCATACGGCTTTGACATTTTACGGGTCAGGCCGGGCTAGCCCATTTTTTGTGTGGGCCAGAAAATGGTCGGCCCAGCCCACAAGTACGTGGGCTACAGGCTTGCTGGATCAGCCCACTTTTTAAAAAATTATATATTTTTTGTAATTATTAAAATAAATTATAAATTATAATTTAAAATATTATCATAAATATCGACAAAACAATATTACATGGTGTTAATGTTACTACTTGTTAATCAAATCCACAAATTTAATTTTTCTTTATAATAATTATTAAGATTTTTTCAAATAAAAGTATAAATATCTAAATAGAAATATTAACCTAATTATTTTGTCACATTAAAACACAAAA
>JAJOOS010020822.1:0-29546 GCA_029582725.1 Solanum chiquidenum | reverse complement strand
GACTTAGCTAATTTTTCTGAGCTGGTTTGGGGAGGGGTTGCAGTGGTGAACCACGGACCACCAGCACGGGCCGTGGTCTGACCTACGGTCCGTGGATGGTGACCGTAAGTTGCACCTGCAACTTCTCAAAATCTACATTTTTGGTTTGTTTCAGATACGGGGTGTTACAAGTTGGTTTTGAACTTTGAGTTAAAATTTGAGATTATTTGTAAGTTTTGAGTTTGAAAGATTAAGTTTTTAAAAAAATGGTTTTCAGTGTCTTTTGAAGTTTTTGAGTGTCGAAATGGAATTGTGTCAATTCCATCCGTCCTGAAATTTGAGATATGTTTAGGGAGAATCGTCGGTTTCTGTTTCTTAGTCTTTTTTAAGGATTTGAAGTCCTAGCTTGTGAACTTGTGGAATTTTAGCCTTTGAGTTGAATTTGGTTAACATTCGGGGTTCGGATGCTCGGATAAGAATTTTGAAAGTACTATTGGATTGAGAGGGTAAGGGGGTTGATTTTAAGCCTAGTTGAGGTCTTGGTAGATTATTGAGAGGTCCCGAGCATTTTTTAGCCTTCTTAGGCGTGAGTTAGTTTCTTGTAATTTTCACGAATGTCGGGTCAAGAAGACCTTGAACTCATGTTTTGTCGGTTCCATTGAGTCCAGAACGTTGAGTTTAATTGATTTGCTTATCTGGTTTGTGTAATACAGGGTTCCGAATGATTCTCAAGGGTCCTTTTGATGATTCTGAATTTGGCTTGTTTCAGGTTCTAGTGCATGGCCATTTTGGTCATCGTGAATGTGAGACTCTCTTATCGCGATAACATAGCATCATCTTGAGGTGCATCGCGATCGCGTGGGTCTTGCCGCGATGACAATAGTCAACTTTAATGCCTTACTCATCGCGATTGCGTGACCCTGGGTCGTGATCGCGATGAGCATCTGTGACTTGGGCAGAATGATTTTGAAAATTGGGGTTTCAACCCCATTTCTCCTTTTTGAGTTTTGAGAGTTTTGGGGAGGCAATTTGGACCAGGTTTTCGTGTAAAATCTTTTGGGTAACGATTCTTAATTCTAAAATCTTTAATTACTCATTGTTTTTTTATGGTTGTCTGTGTTCAAATCAAGCTTTTGAAATGAGAAATTTGGGGATTTTCTTCAAAAACCAAAGAATTAACTAAAATGGAGTTTGTGAATTTATTTCAAGTCATTTTTCGAGATGATTTTCCCTAATGAGTTATTAAATCCTTGAGTAATGTTTCAAGTATTAAATTTTGGATACATAAATTATTTTCAGAATTGAGTTTGTGTTGATTGACCCACTTTTCAAGAGAAATTGATATAGGTATTGTTGTTCCCGGAAATTTATTGTGAGTACTTGCTTATCATAGAATATGTGGCTTTGGAAGTGATCCGGAAGGGGAAGACTCACCTATTAGAGTGATTATTGATTGATTTAAGCAAGTGACTTCCTAAACCTTGTATTGTAGTTGAATTCGTATGCTTCCTTCGTCGATTGTTTGTTTGGAGTAATGGGAATGAGGTGAAGGGTTTAAATTGTCGACTTGTTATATCTAAATGAAGAAAAAGGGGTTGAAAAGAAAAAGGCCATGTGATGAACATGATAATGTGAATTGCCTTATTGTGACATTTGACGATTGATTGATGAAATGCTTGAAAACATGATTGTGTACTTGAATTGCATGGTTTGTTGTCTCTTCCATGTGGTGTGATATTTGCTTGTATCATTGATTGTGAACACCATGATGAGACATTGATGATTTAGCATGTCGAGGTCTTTGACGACGAGCGCTATTATGTTGAGGTCTTTGTCGACGAGTGTTATGATGCTGAGGTCTTTGCTGGCGAGTGTTATTATGCAGAGGTCTTTGTCGGTGAGTGTTATTATGCTGAGGTCTTTGAGGTCTTTACCGGTGAGTGTTATTATACCAAGGATTTTTTCGGTGAGTGTTATCATGTCAACGTCTTTATCGGTGAGTGTTATGATGCCGAGGTCTTTGCCGGTGAGTGTTATTTTACCGAGGAGTTTTATTATACCGAGGTCTTTGTCGGCGAGTGTTATTATACATAAGTCTTTGCTAGCAAGTGTTATGATGCTGAGGTCTTTGCTGGCGAGTGTTATTATGCCGAGATCTTTGTCGATGAGTGTAATTATGCCGAGGTCCTTGTCGACGAGTGTTATAAAGCCGACGGGAATGGTTCTGACTAGTGATGATCATTGCGACATAATGCACTTGATGCTTATGCGTGACTTACTTTGATGTAATTCTCAAAATTGAATTACGAATAAAATGCGGAAATCAAAAGACAATAAGTAAAGATAACTAGATAGACACACAAAGAGGAAATCAAAGGCAACCTAAAGGTATATTAAACCTAAAGACCTCAATCGATAAATCCTACAATAGCACCTAACTCTTACGAAGACCTCAAGGGAATCAAATTCACCTTGCAACCTCATTTTAAAGCAAAGATCAACCAAAAGCTTTAACAAGCTCTCAACATTCAAACATGAGTTTTCAGTTTTCAACATTCAAAATAGTCAAAGTCTAAAATGAACCCAAACTAGCTATTTATAGTTTTAGGTGAAAAGTCCCAAAAGTGACCCAAAAAGGACAATGGGCGAGCCAAGTCGGGCTCGCCTAGTGACTCGGCGACTCGCCCTTTGGGCTCGGCGATGGTTCCTGCTCTAGCCACGTTCTGGAACTTTAGGCGAGCTGGGGTCATCGCCCAAGCCATTGGGTGACGCGCCGACTGGATCCTGCTCGCCAAAAGTGGCAGTGTCTCCCCATGTAATCTTCAAGATATGAAACCCTTTGTTTGCCATCAACACGAGCTCAAGGACCTCTAACTTCATGAATAAGCCTTGTATCTTGTGAAGGTCTCGAGCTTGATTTCGCGTGAACGATCTTGGTGCAATCTGAATTGCATTATTCTCTCCTTCTTGAAAAGAATTTGTCCTCAAATTCGATGGATTATCATCATCAAGAGTTGGAAATGGGGACAAGTCGCATATATTGAAAGTGTTGTGCACTTGATACTCCGAAAGAAGGTCAACCTTGTAGGCATTGTCATTGAGCCTTTCAGGAACTTGAAATAGACCATCACCTCTTGGCATCAATTTCGTCTTCCGATGAGTGGTGAATCACTCATTTCGAAAGTGTACCCACACCCAATCACTGGGTTCAAGCACAACCCTCTTGCGACCCTTGTTAGCCTTTTTGGCTACTTCTTGGTTCTTCTTCTCTAAGTGCAGCTGCACCTTTCATGAAGCTTCTTCATTGCTTCAGCTCTCTTGCTCCCATCTAAGCTTAACACAACATCTTGAGAAAGAGAGTAAGATCTAAAGGGGTTAGGGGGGTTAAAACCATATACCATTTCAAAAGTAGTCATGCCAACAGTTATATGAATAACTCGATTATAAGCAAACTCAACTAAAGACAAATGTTCCTGCCATGAGGCCAACTTTCTATGCACCACAACACGAAGCATAGAACCGAAGGTCCTATTCACAACTTCAGTTTGACCATCGGTTTGTGGGTGACAAGAAGTTGAGAACAACAATTTGGTAACAAGTCTACCCCACAATTCCTTTCAAAAGTGACTAAGGAATTTTGGATCCCTATCACTTACAATGGTTTGAGGAATTCCATGCAATTTAACAACATGCTCAACAAACAAAGATACCACATTGGAAGCATCATCACATTAATGACATGGAATGAAATGAGCCATCTTTGAAAATTGATCAACAACAACAAAGATGCTATCTTTACCTCTTTTTGTCCTTGGCAAACCCAAAACGAAACCCATTAAAGTATCAAGCAAAGGTCTTTGAGAGTGGGGAGTGGGGTGTATAAACCATGGGGAAGGAGGCATGACTTAGCACTTCGACATTCAATACATTGACCACAAATTCAAATAACGTCCTTGTGCATTTTATGCCCATAGAATTGTTCCTCAAGAATTCCCCTTGTTTTATCAATAAACAAATGACCCATTAATCCCCCATTGTGTGCCTCCCTCACAAATAATTCTCTCCAAGAGCTCATAGGCACACAAAGTCTCTTGCCTTTGAACAAGAAACCATCTAGGGAGTAGAAGACCTATCCCTAATCCACCTTTCCCTCTCCCATTCCTCACAATCTTTGAAGATTTGAGTAAACATGGGATCCTTAGGATACAATGCCTTCAAACATTCTAAACCAATTAATTTAGAAGACAAAGTATTTACCAACACATGTTTTCTAGATAAGGCATCAACAACCACATTTTCCTTCCCTTTTTTGTATTGGATTACATAAGGAAAAGTTTCAAGGAATTCAATCCATTTGTCGTGCCTCTTGTTAAACTTTTCTTGGGCTCGAATATGCTTTAGGGACTCATGGCCAGTCCTAATGACAAATTTCTTGGGCCACAAGTAGTGTTGCTAATTACCCAAAGCTCTAATCAAAACATACAATTCAAGATCATAAGTGGAATAATTCAAAGTAGCACCTTTAAGATTTTCACTAAAATAAACAATGGGTGTTTGGTCTTGCATTAAGATGACTCCAATGCCTACTTTACTAGCATCACATTCCACTTCAAACACTTTATCAAAATCGGATAATTGCAACAAAGGAGTGGAGCTAAGCATGTATTTTAAAGCCTCAAAAGCTTTGGCTTGCTTCTCCTCCCACTTGAAAGGCTTATCCTTTCGGATTACCTCAGTCAATGGGGGCAGCTATGGTGCTAAATACCTTGACAAAATCCTATAAAAACTAGCCAAGTCATGAAAGCTTCTAACATCACTTATGGATTTTGGAATCGGCCAATTCTTAATAGCGTTTATCTTAGACTCATCAACCTCAAACCCTCTTGAACTCACAACAAAACCCAAGAAAACAACTTCATCCACATAAAATGAACACTTTTCAAGATTAGCATAAATTTGTTCCTTCCTAAGCACATCAAACACACATCTCAAATGCTCAACATGATCATGCATAGTTTTACTATAAATCAAGATATCATCAAAGTAGACAACCAAAAACTTCCCTATAAAGGGTTTCATCACATGATTCACGAGACACATAAAAGTACTAGGAGCATTAGTGAGATTGAAAGGCATCACCAACCATTGATATAGACCAAACTTGGTCTTGAATGCGGTCTTCCATTCATCACCGGGGTTAATCCAGATTTGATGATAACCACTCCTAAGATCAATCTTTTAAAACACACAAGAACCATTCAACTAATAAACATACCATCTAATCTAGGGATATGATGATGATACTTTACTGTAATCTTGTTGATGGCTCGACAATCAACACACATGCGCCATGTCCCATCTTTCTTTGGAACCAATAGAACCATCACAACACATGTACTCATGCTTTTTCTCACATATCCCTTGTTGAGGAGTTCCTCAACTTGCCTTCGTAGCTCCTTGGTGTCCTCCGGATTGCTTTGATAAGCCGGCATGTTTAGCAATTGTGATCCCGGCACAAAGTCAATTTGGTGCTCAATTCCCCGAAGAGGGGGCAATCCACTTGGAAGCTCCTTTGGGAAGACATTATCATAATCCTGCAAAAGAAAGGAAATAGAATTGGGAAGAGAAGAATGAGATTGGTTAGTTTGTAACACATGATCCCTATGTGTGATAAGGATCAAAGAACTCTTGGACTCCACTTCCTCCCTTATCTCTTTGTAACTAGCCAACAATACTTGGGCCTTTCCTTTCAACTTCCTCCTTTCCTCCTCTTCATTGCTCTCGGCTGCCACATGTTCTTCTTCACTCCTCCTCTTTTCTTAATAAATTTCAATGATATAAAGTTGTTGTTGAAAAATGAATGTGTAGATGAAGTTTACGTGGTTGGTATTTATGGCATTGGTGGAATAGGAAAAACAACTTTGACAAAAGGTATCTACAAGACTACAACCAAATATTTCAGCAATTCGATTGTAGTTTGCTTCCTTTCAAATATTGGATCAAGAAGACATTTAATGGACAAAATTTCAAAAGTAAAGACTTTGAAGTTAACAGTGTTACTGAAGGCATCAAATTAATCAAAGCAAGACTTGGGTCAAAGAAGGTTCTATTGTTCTTGATCAACTCTTGTGATATTGGAGTCACATTTGCAAGGAAGATTGGTAAATAAATGAAGATATGAAGTCCAAAAACTAAGAGCAATTCCTTGTAGTGATATCCAAAAATATTCTCAAGATCAACTTCGATGGACTTGATGATGATACTCGGAGTGTTTTGCTTGATATTGCGTGTTTTCATGGATTTTATGTGGAGGAGTTATCAATTATTAAATGCACGTGGTTTTTATTCCTGAAGGACAAAAGCAAATGCTTGCTCCAATGTGCATAATCTAGTGCAAGATATGGGAAGAGAAATTGCTCGCATGGAATCACCATGAGATATTTGAAAACGGAGTGGATTATTTAACCCTCAAGAAGTTTGCGATGTTCTACAAGGAAATGAGGTCTATAAATTCTGAAACTAATTTCATGGTTTATTTGCTTATTGTTTTTGTTGTCACCAGAAGAGTTCAATTCATTTTGTGCTTCTTCTATGGTTAGAAATGAGTATTTGCTAAAATCAAACTCATACTATCAAAGGCAAAATTATCAGATCAAAATTCATCTATATTTAACAATTATCCAAATGACCAAATCAGTTTGCTGACCCATATATAGTTCTTAATAAATTTCAAATATGTTTAACTCTGCCTTATTTTAATACAAAATTCATCATTTTATTGTTTAATTACTTACTAGTTATAAAAAAAATTAAAATGATTTTTTTTCCGGAAATGATATCTAGTTGCATAAAATTAATCTTGCTTGAAGATAAAGGTGGATCTAACATTTAAAGGTTGCGGGTGTCAGTGTCTTTAGTAAAAACTTATTACTAGGGATGGACATCAAATTAGGATGGATATTCAGTCAGTTCAATATGTTTTGGGTTAGTTCAATTTAATTTACAAGATTTTTGATTAATAAGTAATACATAATCTAAGTTGGGGTGTCACATATACCCTATTTTATGGATTCAACATCCTCGTTGAGGTTTGCCCCAATGCATGTGATTTGCATAAACTTAACATTGAAGTTTGCCCCATCTTACCGAAATTTTCCTTAATTTAGTTGAACTCTAGCCCACATCAACAAGGCTTACACAAGAGTGAATCTGATACCATTTGTAACTACCTTGCCCACTAGTGATATTACTGTTCTGGGTCTAAAACCGTATGACTTTAAAACGTATCACTAGTGTGTAAGGTCTGCTTACTTATATACCCAGCATCTCTCCTATATTTTTTCAATGTAGGACTTCTTAAGCTTGTATGACGTACACTTAGTCTTCATTTTTAGAATTTTATGATTATGTGTTTAAGGTGTATCAGGGCCTTGTCTCGATAGACATTACTTCATTACGTTTAGAGGTTTCATAAACATACAATTTGTTATGCTTTAGTTTGGACCTCTGTGTCCTTTGTCAGTGATTTCAATACTATGACTTACATTTATGAAAAGTAATTCTTTTACAAAACTTGTCTCTTCAAATATTTTCATACTACATTTCCACTCATAACTAGATGTATGCTCATGTCCAATATCATGTTATGGACATGCTTGGGTCAGCAATGACATCGAGTGCCAGCTCCATCCAAGATCTAGGCTCGGGGAGTGACATAAACCCTTCTACCTAACTCTTAGCGGTACCATATAATGCTTACATCAACGTACTCCACATTGGTAGCTCAAGGATACTAACTAGGCACACATAAAAAATCCTAATCTTAGAGCCTCATACGATTATACACTATGTTGGGTATACATCTCAAGTCTCTTCTTTATCTAATGACATAGCCACAATTTACTGTTTTCATCTAAGGGTCACATACTCCTCACTTGTATCCTCACACTTTTTTCCAGTTAACATCTTTATTTATCGTATACTCTATGTCAAGCCTATTAGATCGAATCTCAAAACTAACATTATCACCCTCATAATGTCATTAATATTTTATTCATGATGTTTATCTAAACTTCAAGCTTATTGTCTAGTATTGGACATGAATGGAAACACAATTTCTCATATACTTTACTAACTTACAATTTCAAGGTAAAATGATTAAAACTTTCTACTTCAGAATCAAATTAACAAGCAATCGACGATGTTGGAAAGAAGATTGACAGACCCTTAATATGTTAGGTAGACAGACACATAACTCTTCATATTCTAAGATATGTGCTCGTTTGAAATTGACCCAAGTAAATTAAATGAATAAATAAATAAATATTTCATCCGTTTACTTTTATTTATTCATTTTGAAATTTACACATTTTTTAAATACTAATGATTAATATGAGTATTTTATTATAATAGTTATATTAATTAATGTATAGTTTTGAATCTTACAAAATAATAATATCGAAAATAAGTAATTATTATCGAAGGTAAACCACAAAAAAAATAATTATATTTTTTAATAAATTAAAAATGATAAGAAAATATAAAAATTAACTACCTCCGTCCACTTTTAACTGTCATAGTTTTTTTTAGAGTCAAACGATAATAACTTTGACTAACATTTTACGATATATTTTTTCATCATATTGATATGCAAAATGTTGGAATTTATAGACTTTTCATATAGTTTTTGAATATCTAAATTTTTTGTTTTAAATATCGAATTAATGTAATATAATTTAACTTCAAAACTTAGTCAAATTGACTTTCGAAAAGCGCAACATAACAATTAAAAGTGGACAGAGTGAGCAACTTTGAAATTAAAAAATAAATAGAGGGCGTAAAATAAAAATGGAAAGTGTGAGTACAAATGTAGCATTGACCTTCCACCCAATAAATATCTTTGGTTTAGGGTTTCATAAGAAAAACCATAAAAGAATAACCATCTACATCCCAAATTGACTAAATCATTCAACATCCTTTCATACATGTATATATCTTTCTAGTTCAAATTGTTGAATCCAAATCGTTTTGCTTAATTTCAAGGAACAATTATTTGGGGCTCAAAGAATATACAAGTGGATAGCTGCAAATGTTGCTGCTGATGGGTATGATTTCTTGATCCTTCTTTGTATCTTCTTTGTGAATCAAAACTCATAAAAATGAGTGTTATTTTGATATGACCACTCATAATTTTTAATTTATTTTCCAAGTTAAATGTATATCCAAACACAATTTCATAAAGTTAATGTTTTAAGTTTTACTTCAAAATCTATGGCCAAAAAGGTTGAAGCATATTTAGATTGTTATAATTCTTAAATAATTTACGTCTCCGAATAATATCTAAGAGGGTAGGACCTAGTAGTTTCGTTAGTCTCGGAAGGTGATTTTTGAGTCAGTTGGACAACTGGTTCGGGTCTCGAGATATTCAAATAAGTTTGGGGACATTGGTTGAAAGTTTGAACACTAAGAAGTTAAGAGTTGACCTCGGTCAACATTCGAGCAAGTTTCATCGGGTCGGGAATATCGTTTTCAATATAGTAGCATGTATAGTTTGTCTTGATGGGGTTCTGAACGAATCTCAAGAGCCCCTTCAGGACTTTTAGACTTGGGGTATTTTGTTGGTTTTCCATCTAATCTAGTGCAGGTATTCTATCCTTCACATTCGCAATGGTCTGGTCACGATCGTGTAGGCAACAATATTATGCATTACGATCACGGTGGGTCAAGTCACGATCACAAAGAGTATATTAAGCGGATCAGATCAGATCTGAGTCGAGAAGATTGTTGGCCTTCGCATTTGCGATGGGTTGAGTTTGGGTCGACTCACGATCACAACGAGATCCCACGATCATAAAGAAGGTTTTACCTTGAAAGACTTAAGATATCATTTTTGAACATAAACCCCATAACTCAATTTTGGGAGCTTAGGAATACATGTTGGGTGATTCAAAAGGGGGGTTTCAAAATTTATTCATTGGGTATGTTTCTAACCTTTATTACACGTTCCCCAATACTTTATTGATAATTTCTCCTTTAAATCACTATTTCAAATTGGGATAAATTTATTTGACACTGGAAAGGAAAAAGGTCAAATACCCATGATATGAATTCTCTTGCTAGATACACAAAACCATAGATCTATTGGAAATTGAATTTGAAAAATCAATGGTCAAAATAAACCAGACCAACTTATTAAGTAAAACTATAACACATCCAAATGAAGCTAAAAATTAAATCTACTAATAGAAACAAAAGATTGATTTCTTTAGAAATTTTGACAAAACATTTAGAGAAACTAGCCCTTGAGCCCTGAACCAACCAACCAATTTAAAAGCAAAAATAAAATCCAATATAATAATTACGTATAACAATTTTTATATCAAAGAAAAAGGAACTAAGATCAGAAGATGACGATAAGGAAAAAGTTTCATTGTGGAATCAAGGATTTACAATTCATAACCTTAAGTTGTGCGATATAAACTACATAGAGGAAAACATGAATGTCTAAGAAGAAAATGTCAGTAATTAACAAATAAAGAATGATTTGAGAAAATGTACATCTATACATAGATAGCATGAAAGAGTGATTAAATGAGGAATATTTTCAGTGAAATGATAAATCAAGCACAACAAAGAACCTGAAATTACTTGCAAATGCACAAATGATGAGGGAAGCAGACGAGGACGCAAAGAGAAAAAGAGATATATAAACAAGGGTTTCACCATGGATAATTAGTGGAAAATTTTACCCCTACTTGTTGATTCCCTAGATTAATGAATTGCGAAAACTTTCGAAAGTTATGAATTTCGGAAGTTATATCGCACAACTTAAGGTTATGAATTATAAATCCTTGATTCCACAATGGTTTATTTTTCTTTATATGTGATGATATCGTCTTTATCTTCATCTTATGATCTTAGTTCCTTTTTCTACGATTTACAAATTGTTACATGTAATTATTATATTGGATTTTATTTTTGTTTCTAAATTGGTTTGTTGGTTCAGGGATCAACGGCAAGTTTCTCTAAATGTTTTTGTCAGATCTTTCTAAAGAAGTCAATCTTTTGCTTCTTTTAGTATATGTAGTTTTTAGCTCATGTGTTTATGGTTTTCTTAATAAGCTGGCCTGGTTTATTATGATTTCTCATTTCTTGTGAATTTGATTTTAATTTGTATATGACCATTTTTCCCTTTCCCTTAGCGTTTTCATGTTTAGTTTGTGTTTCGTGAATGGTTGGTGTTGTTCCCAATTCGATCGGGTGTCTTGGTGATTTGACCCCTCTTGAGTTGAGAATTCATGATATGATTGACTTTGATCAACATTTTGAGTCTCGAGCATCAGATGAGAATTTTTTCAGTTCTATCTCGTCTGGAATGTCGAGTTTGAGCTAGTAAGGTGCTTGGTAAGATTTTCGAGGCCTTAGGTTAAGTTTTAGGTGTTTGGGTGAGAAGTTGAGTTTAAGCCTTAAGAGTGTCCTGGGAGCGTAATTCCATAATTTGACCTCTTTTCAAAAATTCGACGATTCCGTTGTGCTTGGAATGTTGATTTAGTGGGTAGCATATCCAATTTATTTTTATCAAACTTCGAATGATATCTGAGGGTCCATTCGGAGGCATTTTCCTTGAGTCGGGATGCTAGTGCATGTCATTTTTGACCTTCGTGATCAACACCCATAGGCACGCGATTACGATGTGTCTTCTCTGTGACTTTCACGATCGCGACCCATAGGTTTGCGATGATGTACCCTATTTCCTTATCCGTCACGATTGCGGACAGGGGGTCTCATGATCGTGATGTGAACCCTTGTGCCTTCGTGATAGTGATGACCATTTTTCACATGGACAGGACCTTAATTCAAGATTCTTCCCATTTTTCTCATTTCCACTATTTTTACTCGATTTGAGCTTTGGAGAGGCGACTCTTGGAAGTTTTTCTTGGTGAATTTCGTGTGATAAGTTCCTCTACCAACTGTTTATCATTTCCTTCAATTTTTATCATCCAAAACACCTTTTAAATCTTTATTTCAATGTGGGTTTTTAGGGTTTTCCCCCTAAGTTGTAAAATTGGTATTTTCTTGATTTGGAGCTTGTTGTTTGATCGATTTTAATGGGGTTTTCTACCACGAACTCCTCTTGGCTTGTAGAATTAAAAATCTAATTTTACCCTTTCAATTTCTGAAGTAATTTTTGGACTATTTTACCCCCGATTCCTTATCCCATCAATATGGATATCATTGAACTATTTTTGATGAACTCTTTCCTTTCTTGATAGTTGATGATCGTCCTAGTGATCGTGTGGTTAAGAAGTGCTTCAATAGATTTGTTCGAGTGAAGTTTTAGCCTTCGAGGTAGGTTTGTGTATTCATTTTTTAGATTGAGATGAGTAATTAACCTTTCTTAAGAAGCCAACTGTGAAATGAGTAATATCATGAATTTTAGAGGTTGGTAAGTGTTTACCTTCTTGTTTAGTTTGTATGATGCCTATTTGTGATGCTTAGCCTATGTGGTGGACTGTGTGATATCTTTAACTATGGCTGGAAACCTATGATATAAAGTATATGCCCGAGGGAGGGGTTGAGTGGTCTATCTTTATATATGACATTGAGATGCCCGAGTTAGGGGCTTGAGTTAATTTTTGAACATCATAAATGAAAGAAATGCTTTCTAAGTGGTAAAGACTGATTTCAAATGAATTCCTTTTTTATCCCTATCATTTGAGGACGTGTTTCATGACTTGTTGAGTTTGAGAACTTTATGATATTAAATATTCTTGATGAACTGATATTACCTTTGTTTTGTATGTATTGTGATGCATTCATACTTATTCCGCATATCATTGATCATCAGATTACGAGAAAGTGGAGAAATACTACTTAAAAAATGCGGTATCTTATATCCTTGACCACAAGCTAGGTGGCAAGTTGATTAGATATTGAGATAATGAGATTGGTTTATTATAACACCCCCAAAATTTCTAAGCTAAGACCCCAATCTTTCTATAAAACCTTGCGACTCTACTCTTAAAATTTGAATCATTCGTTGTAAGTATATGAGCTTGAAACAAGTGATGTCCTACTCACTCATGTGTTTTAAGGTCCTTTAACAAGGGTATCTAAAGTGATTTAGGGTCATAAGAGACCTCAAACATCAAGTCAAGTTCAAAGCATTCCTATCGGCTAAGTTCTCGCATGAGTTCATATAAAAGTCAACTTCAAATAATCATCACTCAGAATATAATGAATTAGGTGGCCTATGGCCTATCAAATTAAAGGTCTATGAGTCTTCTTACCTACATTACCAAGTTTACCTTATTTCAAGTTTGAAGTAAAAAGTTATGGTTGTTTTATTGGAACATGTCCGGGCTGATAAATTTGGCGAAAACACCTGCCCATTTGGCGACTTGCCGAATGGGTTGGCGAATCTCCGAATCAGCTTGCCAAATTATCCCAAAAACCTTAAGTCTGTGTCTATTTTGGTGATCTAAAGACCCATTTGGCGAACCACCAACTATTTCGACGAGAAGACCTAGAGATCACCGATTTGGCCAACGGGATTCATCAAAATGTTATTTTGTTTGATTTTTATGGTCTTTTTATGTTGTTGAAGGGTATTCTTGACTTCTTACCCTCAATCAACTTCCTTACGTCCATCTTAGAAACTAATAACATCATTATACGTATATCAACTCTCAAAATCCTTAATTCACATTCTTTCAAAGATCAAGAACTACAAGAAAGAAATTTCTCTAATTTCACATGATCTAAAGGCTCCAAGTTCAAGATTCTCTTCAAGAATCCTAAAGTTTTCAACCCAAGATTCTTCTCCACTATTCATCTCCAAGAACACCGCAAGGAAGACAAAAGCTAGGGTTTCAAGTCTTTCAATCAAGTTCTTCTTCAAACTTCTTCAACAACTCAGTTCTTTCAAGTATGTAAGACTATTCATAATATTGGACTAAATTGTCCTTACGCCATACATCTAAATTCAGTCAGTAAGAGTCTAGTCCAGTATTTTGCCCATTGTTTCTATGAAATTGTAGATATGAATTTTAAGTTCCTTACTCTGTATCCTGAGTTCTTAATTATGAGATTATCATATTTTATTTATTGATATCGTTGAATTTTTTTTCATGCTAATATATCACACGAAAGGTCGTTCTAGACCAAACTCGATATTTCAGAGCTAATTGTGTTGATTGAATTCTCATTCAAGTACCAAGAATATTGACCAATGTCAAACTTAGGCCTTAACTTGAAAGTTAAAATACCTAATTGCACACTCACACTAAAAATGTTTGAAAATTGTGCCAACCATGCTGCTAGCCTAAAATGACCCTTTCAGAGTTGTTTGAATCGTTAGAATTAGCCTTAGTCTAGGATCAGGCTAGTGTTGCCTTAGACCAGAGTCATTTAGGATAGATTATCTCCCTTTAGACCGGAGTTATAGACTTGAGTGTGATAGAATGGGCCTTAGTTCAGGTGTTGTTTCAGTTTTGTTGAGCTTTTATTGAATTCCATTCTCTATCACTCCATGTGGGTTAGACCCCAACTCTTTGTTGGGTATATACTAGATTGCGATCGCGTACACTGAGAATTGGATGAGGTGTAGTTAAGTGTTATCAGCCATCATATCATAATTGGATCGTGAAAAAATTATCAGAGCCCCGAGTTCATAGGTATAACACCTCGGATTTAGAAAAGAAGGAAAATGCAATTTTGGGCAGGTGTTTGTGTCTACGAGTCCTATCTGCGGACTGTAGAAGCTCATACAGGCCGTAGATGAAATACGTAGGAACTGAGGAAAATAATTTTTTTAAATCAAGTTCCAGTTCCCCTTTTTACAATCCGCAAGGAAGGTCCGTCAACCTTTGTACGAGTCGTAGATAGGTCTCGTAGGTAAGTACTAGACTTAGACAAATTTTAAAATTAAAAGTTTGTTCTACGATTGGTAGGTACGGTATGTAGAAGAACCTACGAGCTGTACATACGGTTCCTTCAAAATTATGTAATATTTGATGTCCCAGTAACCTATCTACGGTTGACTAGTATGATCCATAGAAGGACCTACATACCGTAGGAACTACGTACTGTAGGTCCAAACCGTAGATGGAGATCGATAAAGGTTTTTGTGCTTCGTTGGGTGACTCAGTATTAGAATGGCACATGCAACGAGCCTTTTGCTGATTTCTTAAGTTTAAACGTCATTCCACGATGGTATTGATGATAGATGATTTATGGTACTTAGAGGTTCTTATTGGTGCCCCCTGGTTTACTTTTGCTAACTAAGTTGGTGCCCCTGGAGTTTACTGGTTGGCTGGGCGATGGTCTTATTGGTACCCCTGGTTTACTCTTGCTATTATATATGGGTTTGTGCCCTTGTGAGTGTACTGGATGGCTGGGTGATGGTCTTATTAGTTCCCTAGGTACTTTTGCTACCTGGGATGTGACCTTGAGAGTGTCTCTCTAGCCGGGTTTACTCTTTCTAGCTGGGTTGGTGGCCCTGGGAGTCTACTGTCTGGCTTGGTGAGCCCATTATTGGGTGCTTATGGATTGAGGCCGTTACTTGGGATACGAGGCCCAACTTTTATTTCCTGGTTTCGAATTCACCTTTTTCACTCTTGTGGTTAGCTATTTTGTGTACCTGTCAGGCTTATGGGGTCTGTTTAAGTTTTTATTTTGAACGCGCACAAGTGTATCTTATAGGCTGATGCGGTCCCGTTAGGTTTAATGTAGCTGTATTTAGATTTACTTTTGCTATAATCGTATGGTTTCTTTTAAATTCCGCTTTTACCTCTGTTGTGTCTAGATTTTATCTTATCATATTGTGTCTACCTTTCTTGCTCAGTCGTCCTATGATGTCCACTGAGTACCTTTGTTTTGGTAGTCATGCTATTCTCTGCATCAGTTTTATGATGCATTTTCCATTACCAGCTACAAGCTGTGATCGTTCGTGCCAACAACTATTTTTGGATCAGAGACGATGGTGAGTACTTGGTGTTCTGGACTTGCTTATCTCCTAATGTATATTGTATAACTAGCCTTTTGTACCTTGTGACAACTTTATTTTTGGTTCAATTTTGGGACTTGTACTATTTTATTAGCACAACTCTGTACTCGTGACTTCCAGATTCTGGGAGGGATCTTTTTGTATTTAGTTTTGGTTTGCTTTCGCTTCTGACTTGATTTGTTGTTTAAAGTCTTGCTTCTTATTTCTACTCTTATACTCATTACTTATCGTTCTGAGTTACGAGTTGACTTGCCTACTAGTGGGCTATAGTCGTGGCTCGAGGAATCAGGTCGTGACAAATTGGTATCAGAAGCCCATTTCGCTGATGTCACTTGTACATATGTCATACTTAGAAGAGTCCTACAGATTGGCGTGGAGATGTTCTTATTCTATCTTTGGGAGGCTATAAGGTGTCTTTAGGAACTTTCTATATTTTGTATCACTTTCGTGTAGTATATGTGTATTGGTTTCTTGAATTCTTACCAGTTTCACCTTTTTAGTAGGATGGTACGTATGCGCCATGTGGTGGCTTGAGGTAGGGGTCGACCTCCCGTACAGGGTAGGGATGCAACACCAACTCCAAATGGGGAGAGGGATCTGAAGCCCGCAGTGGATCCTCTAGCGGGCCGGGTTCTAATTCAGCTAGTAGGGCCAAGGCCAGCCCAGCTGCCACCCGAACCAACTATGGCTCCAGACCTTGAGGCAGCCATTACATAACTTCTGACTGTTCTTGGTGGCATGCAACAGTCCCAGCCAACACCCTAAGGTCTTCCTACAACAAAGGCACCTCAGGTCCAGGTACCACCTCGGGGGGTTCCCAACCCGTGATTGCAGCTGGAGCAATGCCACTAGAGGAGTAAAAGATGCTTAGAGTATTTCTCAGACTCTCACCTGTGAGGTTTTCTAAGGCAGGGGGTGAGGATGCCCATAAGTTTCTTACTACTTGCCGGGAGCGGCTACATACTTTGGGTGTAGTGGAGTCGAGAGGAGCCAACCTCACTGCTTATCAGCTAGATGGGCCATCTAGACAGTGATGGCGTACGTTCATAGAGATCATGCCATCTGGGTCTCCTTTGATCACTTGGACCGAGTTCCTGAGATTTACCGAATGCCGGGAACCCTCACCCTCCCACGTAGATCCGCCCATGTTTGAAAAAATCAGGTATGACTACTTTGGAAAAGTACTGCATATAGGTTCACATCGTATACAAAATATTCATTCAAACATAAGCTAATGTTTATTCTATCATTATACTATTTTTCCTTTATTTTTTTCACCTTTCATTTTTTTCCTTTTGATATTATTTTAGTAGTATGCAGATATTTTGTTTCAGTGAAACGAATCAATATATTTGTTTTTGATAGTTGTGGGATCCATGATAATTTGTTATGCACCTCAATTAATTCCATAGATACATGTGCTCCATAACATCACATTGTCGGGTAAACTCGATCCACCAAGGCTTGGACAAATGAGAAGAGATCAAAAACCTCATGACTTTCAACTAATTTAAACTCAAGACCTCATGACTCTCAACTAATTTCATTTAACGATGACTCCTTATCAGTCATTCACAAGCCTTTACTTTATGTAAATCACACTTACTCTAACAACGTACCTAAGCATGATGGGTCGATGAGAAAATTTGAACAAATAACATATAATATGCTTTTTAAAAGAATAAAATGTTAAAACATACATATAACTAGGTTGACTAGTCTTAAATAAAACATTCCTCTCATATCATTAAAATGTCAACGATAGTACGAATACATCATTGTTGTTAGCACCAGTTTAAAGTAAACATTCCTCTCATATCATACTATTCTCTAGCATTGCTATTAGCACCAATTTCATTTGAAACATTCTTATCTGCATGTTCATTGAGTTGTTTCTTCCTTTCGTCAAATTTAGTCTGCTTAACAATAATAACTTTAACAAACCCTTAATTTGTCTAGCATCAAGTTCAGAGAAGCTTCTTCCTTCAACAACTTGGTTTAAGAGGTTCTTCATTTCCGTCTTCTCAGTCAGTTTCTCTATTACGCTAATATATTTTTCCTGGCATTTACTTTTCTTTGAAGGTAGGTTTCAATTTTAACTAACTCTTTTTGTTATATTAGTCCTCGAAGTAAGTTAAATAGCTTTTATTGTGCCATAGCCTGGGTTAAACTCGGCCAAGCAAAGGCATTGGTTTCTCCGGGAGTAAAAATAATTACACCTTTGTATCACATAGAACATATAGTATTTCTACTTTGTACATAATGATGCTAATCTTTTATCTAAAATGAATTTTCTGGCTCTCATCGAGATTCCTAATATTCTTAAGCCTCTTACTAGTCATATGACTATGAAATTTTTTACTATGTGTGAGGTATAACTTGTTCTAGTTGTATGAGGATATTATTTTATTGATATTATAGTCTAACCTGTGGGACCCATGTTTTATATTGCTTTTTGGCTTTTGAATTTTTTTTACTATGTGTGAGGCACAAGTTGTGTGAGGGATTATTTTATTTTATATTAAATTCTAATCAATGGGAGTCATGCTTTATCTTCCTTCTTGACCTTTTGTTTCTCTTTCTTACTAATTCTTCTCTTTCCTCATTTTTCTCCTTTTTTTTAATTCTATTTTGAAATCAATTTAATTACTCCCTTAGTTTGTATGGATGAAAATAATTAATATCTTTTTACTTATTTATTTTAACCGAAAATATTTTCCAAATTATAATTTTCATTATTTATATAAATAAAGGCAATGAGCATAACAAAATTCAAGTTATTTCGTTGAATGATTACTTATGTCATGAAAATTGATCACTAAATCTATTTTTCTTTCTTTTTCTCCCTTTTTTCATTTATTGTACTTTAAAATTTTCTGTCTTCATATTTGTGTCTTTTTAACTTCTACTTTCACGACCCATTTAAACATAAAAAAATATTTATAAAATATTTTTCACTTTATTTAACAATTGATTTTTGACCATGAAAATTTGAAACACAACCTTTTCTTTTTGAAGGTATATTTTAAAATTTGGAAAACATGGTTGTATAATGTTTTTTTCAACTTACTTTTAACCTTTAAAATTGTATTTAAATATAATATGAACGTTATTTAGAATATTTTCTTGAAAAAAAAAACATAACTCAATTTTCAACTCTAACTACATATATTTCAGATACAGTAAAAATATATATGAATTCTATAGTCAAACGCCTAATAATAATAATCATAACCATGCTTTCTATGCTCATAACTTCTAAATATTTAATGTATAATTTAATAACAAGTGTTTCATTATATATAGACACACACACATTCAATTGTATTTTCACTATTTTCATTTATTCAAACTCAGAGAGTAATTGAATTGATTTCAAATTAGATTTTGGAGAAAACAAAAATGAGAAAAAGAGGAAAGAGAAAAGTAAGAAAGAGAAACAAAGGCCAAGAAGGAAAATAAAACACAAATCCCACGGGTCAGAATATAATATCAATAAAATAATATCCATATACAACTAGTACAAGTTATACCTCGCACATAGTAAATATTTTCAGAAATCATGATAGACTTATTGAATTTACTACACAATTATCAATATTGTTGATGTGTAAATATCTGTCATGATACTCATGTCACAAAATTAGAGCCATGAAGGCAACTACCCTAACCCTCATAGTAGGTAATCCAACCATATGCGAAGCCAGACAACATAGAATACATGTAAAATTAATTCAAATTAGAACACAATATTCTAAATCTTAGAATGTTTTGTAAATAAAGCAATAGTACATAAACATAAATCACAAGGCTCAATGTTACGTGCACAAGAACTTTTTATTACAAAGAAAAATGACAAGTCTAGCACATCAGTTGTCTAAAAAGCTAGTAAGACAAAAATGAAAGTAAAAAGGGAATCGAGCAGGGTCTCCGAATCTAAGGAGCTCACTTCAAATATGTATCAACAACAACCACAAACGAATCAAGAATTATATGAATCTTTTGTATTAGGATCGACATAAAAAAAGATGTACCAATATTAGTTTGAGTACAACATCAAATCATCTAATTTGGTACTTTTACCTAAAATTTCTCCTAACCCCCATCATACTTTACACAATAAGTTACCACCCAAGCTAAGTTTGAAAAAGAAGTAATCAATAACATACCTCAAAGCTTATCTGCTAAGCCATAAACTATAAATTTTCCTTTTTCATAGGGCAAACACTCACAATCTATCAAAAATACAATCCTTTTGAAAATACACTTCCATCGATACCCATATTGCAACATAAAGGCTTGTGTCAAAAATTCAACCTCGAGACCCGTCGTTGAAACAAAAGTTTTCCGTCGAAAACCTTTTACCCATAGTAATGAACTCAAACCAATTTCATTGAAAATAGAGTTTGAATCGAACTTCAAAACCCCAATTTACAATCATATTTTAGCAGAAAAATCTAAGTTGCATTTTTCATTCGCGATAAAGAAACATAATAAACGATTAATCAACTTGAAAAAATCATATGGAAGGTTAAAAATTTACTCCTATGTAGAAATCTTGAAAATCCCTCTAAAATCGCCTCAAACTATGGTCAAAATCTCCAAAATGGAATTTAGAACAAATGGTGTCGATCGGGGAAGAGTCACAGAAGCCACTAATGTAACTCAGCTTCGCGGATGCTAAAGGTTTCTGTAAGCGCGACATTCCCATGATAGGCCTCTCTTTGTGAAGAGGAGTTGTAAGAGCGACCAAGTCAATCTAAAGTGACCTATTAGAATGGTCAAATAACCATTTCAGGGTCATCTTGACCAAATATTGATTGTGGTAAACTTTAAACATTAGAAACTCAAGAAATCCCTCCCAAGGGTTCAAAATGCCTTTGAATGCCTCGAGAATTGTGTCGACGTCGAACAAGGCCATTAATCACCCTCTAGACTTGGTGGAAATATCAAAACTCAAATTTGACCTCGCCAACCCCAAAGGTTGACTTTGGTCAGACCTTTCTAGTTTCCAACTTGCAAAACTGAAATGCTACTCAAAATACATCTGATCACCTCGAGCATTGTTCCATAGATCCTCGCAAGTCATAAATAGCTAACCACAACTATTGGGAGGTTTAAAAGGAGGGTAAATCAAAGAAGAACAACCTTGATGGTCGTGACAATATCTTTAAAGCACCTTTAAGAGGCTGACTTGTTATTCCAAGTACCTTTTAAAGCAAAAACATATGCCTAAATTTTAATTTCATCTAGTTTTTGTATTGATCCAAATATCATTATATTTTCCCCTAATTTGTTGATGTATTTTGTTCAAATTACCCTAAATTGATTGGCCATATCTTATACACATCTGAAACCCACATCCACAACCATGTCGTGTTAACATAGGTGTAAAATCCGAAGTGAAGAATCCATGAAACATATCTTTCATCTAATGAAATGTTAAAAGTATCCAAAAATTTATACAGGTAAGGGAAAACACTTTTTTTTATCCATATAGTTCAATTCTCTCATCCTACTCCTTTTTCTTTCTATTTTTTTCTTGTCCTTTCTCTTTCTTCTTTGAAATATTTCTTTAAGCTTAATTAGAAAAAAACTTTCCGCTAGACTCAATCAGTTTGAAGCTCCTTTTTGAGAGAATTATTTTTAAAATTCATCAAAATTGAAATAAAGCCTAATACAAAATGAAACACAAAGAATAATCTTTTAGTGGTAAACTAGTGGTCAATCCCTAATCACAAAAGGTGATAATACTTTGGTTATTTCTGCAAGTAGATCTAATAAGCTAGCCTTTCATGACTACCATTGCCGGCGGCCAGCCACCTACAGTGGTTGGTACGCCTTCGCTACCCCCTTCGAATACAGAGTTCCCACCTTTAATCCCCAACATCGCTACCAATATAGTTAATCCTACCCCTTACCCTATGAATTTTGCTAATACAGTTAAACCAAACACTCCTAACAACCTGGCAGATCCCATACCAATGAAACCAATTACTTTTATTCATGGAGAACCATGAATTATATGGACTGCGGTAGAAGTTGAACGTATGAATATACTGGAAAATCTTCAATATGCTGTCGTCGGAAAATTCTCTTATGGCTGTCCAGACATGGAAGAACTATGGAAATTAATTCCTTCTCAATGTGGCATTAAAGGAGAATATCAAATAGGATTCTTTCGGAATCACCATGTCTTGATTAGGCTTACTTTGATGGAGGAGTTTGTGAATTTAACTTCAAGAGGTGCGTATTTCATCACAGATAAAGAAGGGTACTCATACCAGATGAGGCCATTGATATACGATTCACGTTTCAAAGTTGATGAGGAAACTACCAAAGCGATGGCATGAATCTCTTTTCCTAATCTATTACCTACTTATTTTGGCAAAGAACCTCTTTTCTCCCTGGCAGCGACAGTGGGTAAACCTTTACATCTGGACTTGGCAACGATCAATAAAGTCAGACCTAGCTGTGCAAAAGTGAAAGTTTTAGTAGATCTATTGGCAGACCTGCCTAAAACAGTCAAAATGGACATCATGAATGAAGAGACGGGCTCAATGAGAACATAAACAGTTAAAATAAAATATGAATACTTGCCTAAGTATTGCTTGGAATGCAGATTACAAGGGCATGGCTTGATGAATTGCAGGATTGTAAATCCTAAATTAAGACCTGCAAATGAGGAGAAATAATAGGAAAGTAGAAACAATGAAGATGGAAAGCAACATACGGGGGATCAAAAACATAACAAGGAGGAAAATGAGATAAAAAGGTAATAGGAGAGCAACACAAATATATGGCAAAGAAATAAGTATAAACAATTCCCAAGAACCCTAGCCAGTGGAAAAATGATTGGTAACCCAGAGAACTTCAAGGTAGTGAAAGATAATAGAGTATACGACACAATAGATAAGACCCAAAAAGAAGGAAAGCATATGATACAAACTCAAAACAAATTTGATTTTGATGCTCTAGCAGAAAAGAGTGAAGATAATAATAACAAAGTCCCGTCAAATCAAGAAAATAGTAAGGAAAAAGAGAATGGAGAAACAAGCCCTCCGATTCAACTGTTAGCCTCAGATTTAGTGATAGATGTATCAACACATTCAATCATCAACAACAATGAAGACATGCTCAAAGGGGACCAAGTAGAAGAATCGACAAAGGATTGGGTGGAGACCGCATTTGTGAGAATGGGAAAGGCACACGGAGACACAAAGAAGGGGCATCATAGTACGGAAGAGAAATAAGATAAACCTATCATACAAAACTCTCTATTACAAGCAAAAGATGATAAGAAAGAAAAGGAAGTGGATTTTAAGGCACTGGACAATACACGCACATGGAACATGGAAGGAGATAGGCCACCAAAACCACCATATGTAACTGAATCAAACAAGCAGTTAGATATAAAATACCCATTGACACACTCGCAAAACCAACTAACAGATTACAATGAAGATATACATGAAGTAGATGGAGATTCAACTTTGCAGCAAAACATTGATCTAATAGCGATAGAGGAAGATCTATCTCCAAGACAACTGGCACAACTACAACAAAGCGAATCCAAGAAGAAAGCTCCAAGTTCAGAAGTATTCCCCCACTGGGAGTATCTACAAGGAGCAATAAATCCAATTCAGGTTCTCAATGATTGAAAAAGCTCTTTTTTGGAATAATAGATCAGTTAATTCTCAAGAATCATTTTAGAGATTAATTGAACTAAAGAAAAGATATCATTATTCCTACATTTCTATAATGGAACTTTTCCAAGATGCCTCAAAGCTTGAAGAGTACAAGAGGAAATTGGGTGTAGATAATGCTCTAGTTAACGCATCAGGCAAAATTTGGATTTTTTGGGAGAATACATGGCAAGGAACTTTGGTGGAAAGTTCTCATAAGCACATTTCTATAAATTTTAAGCAGGAAAGAGGGCAAATAGAGGTCATCATAACAACAATATATGCCAAATGTGATGATAATATGAGAGAGAAGTTGTGGGATACACTACAACACATTGTAGCGAATAATAAACCATGGTTGGTTGGAGGATATGTTAATGTGATTTTAACTCAATAGGAAAAACTTGGTGGACTACCTATTTGTAATAGAGAAACCTCTGCTTTTGCGCAATGTATTGCTTAGTGTGGTTTAAATTACTTGGGTTTTTCAGGAAGTAAATACACCTGGTGGAATGGAAGAGTCAGAGAGGCATGCATTTTTAAACGATTGGGCAGGATCTTATGTAATCAGGACTTCCTGGCTTTATTCTCTACAAATGAGGTTACTCACTTTATCAGACAGTGTTCTGACCATGCACCTTTGCATTTGGAGTGCAACGTTACGGAGAAAGCAATTACTAAACCATTTAAGTTTTTGAACTTCTGGACTAAGCACAATACTTTCTTGGAAGTAATTGAGCAAACTGGACAACATATTTCAGTGGCAATCCTTTCTATGTATACCAATATAAGATAAAAAAAAGTGAAAAAGGCACTAAGTCAATGGAGCAAAAATACTTATGGAAATATCTTTCAAAAATAGCTGCTATAGAGGATACTATTAAGGTTAAGGAGGTACAATTTGAGGCAGATCCCTCTCTGGACAATAGGGAATTACTTATGAAAGCCCAAGTAGAGTTAACAAAATATTTGCACTTGGAAGAGGAATATTGGAAGCAAAAATTTGGCATGAGATGGTTCAAAGATGGGGAAAGAAACACTAAATTCTTTCGCTCATATGTAAATGGGAGGATAAAGAGGCTAGCTTTACAGAGAATCTAAGATCATCATGGAGTATGTCTTACTGGTAAGAAAGAAATGGGGGAGGAAGCAGTGAGATTCTTTGAGAAGCAATTCATGGAGGAAAGACACCCTGCTGATTTTCAATTACTAAATCATATTCCTGAGAAGATTTCAAAGGAACAGAACACATTCTTGGAAGCCCTACCAACTGAAGAAGAGGTCTGAAAAATAGTTTTTGCGCTTAATGGAAATATTTGTAGTGGTCCTGGTGTTTCACTAGAACTTTCTATCAGAAGTGCTAGGATATCATAGGGAAAGACTCAACTTCGATGGTTCAAGCATTTTTCTGTGGAAGTGATCTACCAAAGTTTATTACTCACACAAATCTAGTGCTAATACCAAAGAAAGACATTGTTAATTCCTATACAGATTTGAGACCTGTAAGTTTGAGCAATTTTTTTTTTAATTTATTTTTTGATAACCGAGAAATTCGTCTGTGACCCGCCCTTTGGACCAATCACAGCCTTCTAAACTCGGTGGATAATGGGTCCGCCCCTCTACCCTTCTCCACTTAAATAGTAAGTTTGAGCAATTTTGTTAACAAAATATTGTCTAGAGTAATTCATGAAAGACTTGTAGGGATCATACCATCTCTAACATCATCTTCTCAATGAGGCTTTTTCAAGGGCAAAAGTATAGTAAAAAATGTGTTGCTAGCACAAGAGATTGTCAGAGACATTAGAATTAGAGCAAAATATGTAAATGTGGTGATTAAACTAGATATGACAAAAGCCTATGACAGGTTTTCTTGGGTATTCATAACTACAGTCGTCAGAACGTTTGGATTCAGTGAAGTATTCATTGATATGATATGTAGGTTAATTTCCAATAATTGGTACTCAGTTCTAGTTAATGGGCAAATAGGTGGTTTTTACAAATCATCTAGAGGGGTGAAACAAGGAGAACCTCTTTCCCCTACCTTGTTTATATTGGCTGCAGAAGTATTATCCAGGAGCCTAAATACTCTACATAATGACCCAATTGTTAAAGGATATGGTATGCCCAAATGGAGTCCTCAGATCAATCATCTATCATATGTAGATGACACATACTCTTTTGTTCAAGAGATGATAAACCCTTAAAAAAGATGCTCAAAATCTTGAAAAAATATGAGAAATCATCTGGACAATTAATAAACAGTGAGAAGAGTAGTTTCTACCTCCACCACAAGATTGATAATCATACTGTGAATATAATAAATAATACTCCAGACATGTAAAAAGGTTATTTTCCAATTACCTATCTAGGGTGTTCTATTTTTTTTTAATGGAAATAGGAGAATAATATACTTTGAAGAGCTAGTGAAAAAGATTATGAGAAGGGTTCAATCTTGGCAGAATAGACTACTTTCATTTGGATGAAAATACATATTGATCAAGCATATGCTACAAACTATGCCTGTCTATGTTCTCTCAGCTATGAACCCCCCTGGTTGGAGTGCTCAAGCAAATACATCAAATTTTTCTGGAATAATACACAAGGGATGAAAAGAAAACACCGGGTGGCCTGGGATACTCTGTGCACACCAAAGAAAGAAGGAGGTCTAGGTTTCAGATCTCTAAAAGACACATCATATGCTCTATTTTCTAAACTTTGGTGGAATTTTGGAACCTCTACAAGCCTGTAGAGTTCATTCATGTGGAACAAATATTCAAAAAAGCTTCATCCGATTTTAGCAGAAGGAAGACATAGTTCAAGTGTATGGAAAAAAATGATACAAATTAGGGAAGTGGTTGAGCATCTGATCGTATTGAAACCTAAGTAAGGAAATTCTAGCTTTTGATTTGAGAATTGAAAGGGACTTGGCACTTTTTACTTCATTGTTCCGGAGGGACTTAAAGAGGAAGAAGCAGAGGTGATAACTTATCTCACAAATGGGGAATGAAACTTGGAGAAGCTGAAAGATAGCCGACCAGAAGACATAGTACAACACATAACAGAAAGAATCAAAAGTCCTTTGGGTGAGGAAGCAAATGATATTGCATTCTGGGGCATTGAAAATTCAGGTAACTTTACTGTCAAGAGTGCATGGGAATTTATGAGGACTAATTTTAATAAGTAGAACATTTACAACTATATATGGGAAAAAGGATTGCCTATGGAGATCAGTATTTCCATGTGGAGAGTTTTGAGGGGAAGTATTTCTACTGATGATAATCTCAAAAGGATGCATATAAATATTGCTTCAAGATGCTGGTGTTGTGAGGCTTACCAACAGGAAACAATGAGCCATATTTTTCTAACATCACTTATAGCTGCAAGACTGTGAAGACAGTTTGTTTTATGTGCAAGCATTGCTATGGAAGGGATGCAGTTTTCACAAGTACTTATCACTTGGTGGAACACTACATCAACACTTAAATTGAAGCCGATGTTGAGAGTCCACCCGAGTTTTATAATTTGGGAGATTTGGAAAAGAAGAGATTCTATTAGACATGGAAAATACATATCTTATGACAAACTGATATATCAGATTCACCACTTGACATATCAGTTCATAAGAGTAAGATTCCCACGGTTAAAGAGCTTTCCAACAAGGTGGAAAGATATGATCAGAAGTTTAAGTAGCCGTAGACCCAAGCTATACTATGCAAAAATCACTTGGGTTTTACCACTAACTAGCAGACTAAAGATCAACACTGATGCGGCTAGTAGAGAAAACCCTGTGAGGAGTTCATATAGTTTCTGTTTAAGGAATGAAAAAGGAGACTTAGTATTTGCTAAAGCACAAGTGATTAAGAATACTACTAGTACAGAGGCAGAAATTAAATCTATAGTAGAAGTTATGAGATACTGTCAAAGAGCTAATATTCACAATGTAGTCATAGAAAAAGATTCCTTAGGAAGTAAGAGCATGATTTCAGAAACAATGGAAACCCCCATGGGAGGTGACATACATGATAGAGGAAATGTAAGAATACATTCAAACTATGCATACTCATATATCACACACATTCAGAGAAGGTAACATGTTAGCTGATTTTTTAGCTAATTATGTTTTGAACTATCAAAGTTCAATACATTATAGAACCTTCCTAAATCTACCAACACAGGCCAGAAAGATCCTAAATAGTGAAAAATCTCAGCTCCCAAATATGAGAATTAAGACTAAAAGGATCAACCTAGAGAACAACTCGAGCATACAAAATAACAGTTGATGACGAATAAAGCTTCATAATCATCACGAAACAAGACAACATTTGAAGAAAGCAATACCCAATACATTTGTGTATAGATGGAGTTTTAGAGTGTACAATACCTAGATCTAGCAGAAATAAATCAATATATCATATACAAGGGGAAATTGGATATGGACCTTTAATCACCAACACATAAAACTTAATAGAAAGAGAAGGCATCGTCGTCCTTCGAGCTATAGAGAAAATCTCAGGTGATGAACTTGCAACTGAAAAACAATAAAGCCATGGAAATCATGGAAGAGATACCGAGAATCAATTGAAATATAAAAAAATAGCAGTAAGAGAGGAACTTACGAGATCAATTAAGGAGTAGCAGAAAAGATGCGGATGATTGGGCTCTCAAAACCCATTTGTTTACTTTCCTTAATTTTTTTTTGTTATATTAGTAGGACTAAAGTCCTTCTCTTTTTTTTTTATATTTATTTTGCTTTGTTGACTTATAAATAAATTGGGCCTGGCCCAATATATTTTACCCCCCAAAAAATGGTCAATTCGTCAATTGAGGTTTGCAATGAGTGAAATTTGACAACAATTGACATTACTTTTATTATTACATATAAGAAAAATACTAATTGAAAAGGGATCTACTAAAATCGTTTCAAAATTATATTATATTGTCGATTAAAAATTTTATTCTTTATATTGGATGAGATTACCTTTCGTTGTAAAAATAGGTTTATTGGAGAAAATTCCAAATTATACACATAACTAGATTTTCTTGAAACGGTAGCATTCGGACTAGTTTGCACGCACCTCGACTAATTTCATAGGGCACCTACACTCCCCAATAATGTAGGGATCGGGTAATTCTATTCACCAAAGCTTGGACAAATGAGAGAAAATCATAATGTTTTTGTGTGGCTCTTGAATTTGGACTCGAGACCTCATAACTTTCAACTCACTATATTGATCAATGAATCTTTCATTTGTTATTCACAAACCTTAACTTTATGTTAATCGCACTCACTCTAACAGAGTACCAATGAATGATGCGCCAACCGTCAGTGAGAAAATGGGAACAAACTACATATAAGAAACATTTTTATTTGATAAAAAACATATAACTTGATTGACTAGACTAAAATAAAATATCCTTCATATATTATTTAAATGACAACTATAACATAAAAAGATGAACAACGAGCAACAATCTAATAACTAGGAAGCGCTATTTAAAGACACAATGACAAAATAGTGATAGAAGAACATAAAAGTACTAAATGACCAATCGACATCCTAAGGATTCCCATCATTCTCTTCTCCAACATTTCTATCGTTAGCTCCAGTTTGATTTAAAACATTCTCATCTACATGTTCATTGAGTTTAGTCTTCCTTTCATTAAGTTTAGTCTTCTTTGCTTCAAATAGCTTTAACAAACCTTTAGTTTCTCTAGCATCTAGTTCCTGAATGCTTTTTCCCCAAGCAAGTTGGTTGAATAGGTTCTCCATTTCCTTCTCTTCATCTATTTGCTCTATTTTCCCAATATATTTTTCCCAAGCATCAACTTTTCTTTGAAGATAGGTTTCTTGTGTGAACAACTTAATTTGTCGTTT
>JAJOOS010020820.1:0-28086 GCA_029582725.1 Solanum chiquidenum | reverse complement strand
TTCACAAACTGAGAAAAAGTTCATACTACGATGTTTTGTTGGCAATAAAAGAGCACAACTATGACTTATGAGGACATGAATATTATCCCAATGACCCACCTTCCAACATCAAATATAAGATAAAACTTTTTATTGATAGTGAAAAGTACTATAAAATTTCCCTCAAGGTACCTATATATACAAGTCACCCATACATGCTATTGAAACTTAGTGTCATATGAAAAATCAATGTTCTGCTCATGGATCATATAATCAAACTAACTTGTGAAAGATAATGTAGACAACATTTTACCCCATAATTAAGTATTCTTTGAAAAAGATCGGATAATACATAATGCGGTGTCTAAAAACTAACAAGAAAAAAGAACTCAAATTTGTGTTTGCCTCAACGAACTATGTTGTTTTGAACTGAACTTATCATTTGCTCGAATCCTCAGTCTTGTGAAGATCAATACAATGACTTTGTGCTCATTTTCGATCTTTGATGCCTTGTGTCGAAGTGGCGACCGCCATTGTCTCTTCAAATAGAAATAAAAAATGAAATTCTTCCTTAATTATACTAACTATATAAATTTATTTTACAAATATAAGTATCCCAAAAATGTTAGTACTGATAAACATGCAAGAACCATCATCAAGAACTTATAAAAAATATCAAGTTCTAGAAATGAAATGCTTTTCGAGTTTCATACAAAACTTTCTACCCTCTACATTATTTAGCAAAGCTATGCGCCTCATCTTTTACAATTTAACTCTTCCCCGTTGAAACCATTCAAGATACAACATTAACAGAATTGTATTCACAAGGCTACAAAAGTGTGCCAATATGAATATATATATATATATATATATATATACATACATATTAGGACGCATACAAGATACAACATTTTTGTTTTGCCTTTTTTTGTGTATGTCTTGTGCTGCAATGTGGATATCTATATATTTGAGAAGGCATCTTCTGAAATACGGAAACGGCTGGTATAAAGGCCATTATTTACGGTCAGACGTGGAGCAACAATTCAGCAAAACGGTGCAAACCTTATTTATTGTTTTCTGCTATTTTATTTAAGTAAGAGAATAAAGAATTAGATGAGAAAAATGGGGAAAAAAAGAGAAATTTAATTGTTGACCATTGGAGGGTGCCACGCCAGCTTTTACTTTTTCCAGCTTTATATATATATATATATATATATAGATTGTCACACTTTAAGTTGAGTTGTAGAGAATGGAAAGTAGGGAAAATGTCATAATAATATCTCGAATTTTCGATACGAAGTGGATAGCTCATTGCCCATAAGTCAAAGAGGAAAAGAGCAAAAATAAATTAAAATATGGATTTTTTTTAAAAATCCCCTTTTAAAATTTGGTGAATTTATTATTGTATTACTTTTTATTTTTATTTTTTGGGTGGTTCCATTCATGTTCATTGTCCATTGTTCAATTGGGCATTGACAAAGTCAAAGAAAAAATCAAAGTTTCTACAATGTCATGCAATCTAACAACAAAGTCAATAACCTTTATTAATGGATACTATTGGTTTTTTTCTACCTTACCTAATTATTCAATGGGGAATCAATAAAGTTTGCTAACTTCACCTACAAAATTTTTTTCAATAGTAGAGAATGATGCACTTCCTGTTTGAACATTCTGGAGGGTATTATTTTTAAGGGATGGATATTTTTATTAGAGGTGGATTCGGAATATGAAAGACAACTAAGATATTATCAGAGGCAGATGCATGTTAATCAAAATGGTGTCACACAATATATCGTCTTTGTAGAAAATGTTATTAAAAACATTAAATACTAATGTATTAAATAGATATAAATTAACCGATAAAAATGGAGTAACACAATTCATTATGTGGATTAATACACCTTAACTTCACTTTACATAGGCCGTAAATTTCCAAATATTTTTTACGAAAATATTATTTGGGTGAAATTTCATCATGTGTTTAGACATAGTATTTGAGAAACATATTTCACTTTTTTAAGAAATATGATTTATATCCATAAGTTTTAAAACTATCAAAACTAATCATAGGTTTGTATTACATAGCAAGATAGAAACGTCGACGTAACAAGGTACATGACTTCCGCAACAAGTCAATTGAATCTTCGTTGTAGCAAATATCAAATATTGTCCATGACACTGGAGCAATGTGATAGTTCGAAGTGAGTGCTACAAGCATCATTCCATACATCATGAAGTAGACGAAACACATGACTTTGTTACTCTGAGCCGATTGTTCGTCATTTTCATTAGCAACCATCTCATTACTTTCATATTCACTGAATATTTCATCATTGCTTTGGTGTTCACGTAAAAAATTATGTAATACGGCGCAAAAAACTTCTATAGAGGATGTTTTTGTAAAAGATAAAAGTTTGGTGTAGAATTTGATTTTTTAAAGCTCCCAAATAATGAGATTTGATCTAAATACTAGTTTTTTCTAGTATTTAAAAATTTGGGTTATTTACCAAAAATATTTATAAAATAATAACAAATTATATGGACAATTAACAAACACTATTTACCAACTTTTACTTGGGAAATCTATGGCCAAATGGGTCCTTAGTTCCTCAAGCTTCAAAAGAAGGGCTTTCGAAGAGGTGACACATAATTATTTCACCTTTTCGAGTTCACAATATTTTAAAAATGACGAAATTAAAAGGGTATTGCAATTATATTGAACTTGATGGGATTGTTTTTATGGTCAAGAACTCAAGTTATACACAGAAGTAAAATACAAATAATCTACTGCTTAGTCTAAGTTTTTATGAAAGTTTTGATCAATTAATAAACAAGTTCTCAACGTGTAAAACAAAAGATTAGATGAAACAAATCGGAACATACTTCATTATCGACATTTTGGCCAAAAGCAACTAATTTTAGAAACGAAAAACAAATTTATTTTCTATATTTCATTTTTTTACCAATTTATTTCTTCTTCTTTTTCTTGATGCAATATATCAATATCCATTTAGCTTTGCAAATTCAAGGTCGTGATTTGCTGCTCCTTGAGCGAGACCTAATACCCCATTGTTGAATGACTCAATTTCAAGTTCTCGCTTCCAACCCATGAGAACACGAAACATAATAGAGCTACTAACCGTTAGAAGCACATTTGAAGAAATTAGAACATCATCATATATATATGAGTGGCCTAAACCGTGAGTAACTTTGATCAATAATATATTAATCAATATAAGATAATGAATTCTAGCTACAATCTTTATGTTAAATCAACTAAAAAAAAAATTACTCACTAGAAAAATATCAACTTTGAAATTATAAGCTAAAATAAACTAATGATTATGGCCCCAAACAAACCTATGTTAATTATATATCATGCCTTGAATTATCCTTATCCGACGCTTCAAAATCGTAGGATGAATCTTTTCTACAACTCCTTACTCGTAAAAGTCCATATAGCTTCTTGAACTCTCTAAGATTTTCTTTGCAAAAAATACCCGAATCACCCGTTTCCTCCGCGGCTCGAACCGACCCGCTCTCGCTCAACCGCCGTGCATGCCGAGTCGCCGCCCTCGACTCGGTGTTGATTTGCAGAGCTGAAATGACTGTTTTCAATGCCCGAGTCGGCGAGCTCCGGTTCGATATCATAATCTCGCCTATTTCAGCCGGGCTGAGAGCCGCCCCGGTTTGAAAAATCTCCTCTACTTGTGGGACAAGCTTGTGATCTTTTAAACCCAAATGGCTATTCGCTAGGGTTTTGAAAGAGTTGAAATTACATAAAGGGAAGTGTATGTGAACGTCGATTCTTCCTGGACGGAGAACCGTCGGATCAATTTGATCTTTGTTGTTGATAGTGTATATCATGATTCGCTCTTCCCCACAACACGAGAATATTCCATCCATAAAGTTGAGGATTCCAGATAAACTTGGAGCTGTTGATTTGGTCCCAAGGTAACTATCGAGATCTTCGATAACAATTAGCGACTTGCTCGTTGTTTGTAACAGAAGCATTTTCAGATCCGAATCGTCTGTGACTTTAGATAAATCGACGTCGTACACGTCGTAGTTCAGCAAATTTGCTATTCCGGCGATGAACGTTGATTTTCCGGTGCCGGAAGGTCCGTAGAGGAGATAGCTCCGTTTCCAAACTTTGCCGAGTCGGTGATAGTACTGTTTTGATTTTTGAAACGATTCCAAATCGGATTTCACCTTGTTTTTGAGATCCGTGTCCATCACTACCGTATCAAAAGTTGCTGGATGTGTGAACGGCACTGATCTCCACCGTCCGTTTCTCTGAGGTTCATTATCTACATTGACGAATAATCTCACCTCCTTTTTCCTCTGCTCGATTTCATCGAACACAGAGTGTATATACTGAAGGTAAGGCTGTAGAATTCGACGCTTATCCTTTTTCCTAATCTTCATAACAAGCGATTTCAAACCAGTAAATTCATCCTTCTCATTGATCCAGAAAACTCTAGCACTGAGGAATTTGTCAACAACAATCTGATTTGAATCCAAAACGAGGCTAATTTCATTGGACTTATCGCCGGAGATTAGGTTGGCGAAATCAGAATCTTCAACACAGGGGAGCGAATTCAGATAAGTACAAACTTTTCGATACAATTGATTTTCCTGCATGTTGTGATTGAATTGCGGTACCCTGTAGAACTGATAGACATAACAACAATCCTCCAAAAACCTCCACCATTTTTTCACAATTTGCAGTAAAGAAGTTTTCAACAGAATCTTCAGAAACAAACCTGAAGCAATTATTGCAATCAAATACCAAAACATGATTGAAAAAAAAAAGTAAAAATCAAACAGTGTAATGAAGTATGATGATGGAAAAGAGAATTTGATGGGAAAATGATGATGAGAAGGTGGATGAAATCATGAAGGATGTTGTAATAATGAAAGTATATTATATACTAATATAAAGTGATGAGAAAAGCATAAAGAAAGGAGTGTAGTTATTAATAAATTTAAGGGGATGGGGAATTGGCAGGTCACAGCACATTAATTATTTTAATGAATAAGTCTTTATTAATTTGTTTGTTTGAATTTAAGAGACGGCTTGCAGACGGGGACGGCATAATTTGCTAGGTTTAATTGGTCAAATGAGATTTATTTTATATCCTATTTTTTGTTTAATGATTTGTTAGTGGAAATTGATCTATCGTAGTTGGTTAGAAATTATAATTATAGAGGCACTAATTATGTAATAATGCACCAATTCCTTCATAAGTACTTATTCCATAAGTAATACTATACTACATTTAGTAGCGAGTTATTAGGATGCAAGTTATTTATGTACTTCTTTCGTTTGAGAATAAATTATGTTTATTTTTTCTTTTTATTCTATCAAGAAGATTTGATTTTTTTTCGTTCAAAATTATCCTTGTTTTAATACATGAAATTTTACACCATTAACTTAAAGAGTCACTTCTTTTTCCGTTCATTTTATGATGGGTAAGATAGTAAAACACTTCTTATTTTCAGGGGTAAGTAGTTTTTATAAGCAGCATATACTATGAGGAAATCTATGTTTTATATTATGCAACATATAAGGTGAAATAACTAAATTATGTATAATTAATATCTCTATAAAATAATACATAAATTTTATCATAATTTAATCTTACATTACTAGTATCGATATAACTTTAATCAGAAACCAAACTATTCCTTACAAATTAAATAGAAAAAGAAAAAGATTATTTCAAACCTTTTAAATAAATTTTTTATTATATATAGAAGTGAACGTTCTCTTTTGAAAAGGACATAGAATTAAAAATAAATTTATAAAGGACCGGAGAACAAAATCTTCCGTTTTCTTCGATGTGCTGCTTATGTGACTAAACAATTTGTATATGTGAGACCAATTAAGGTAATACAATATTCTTTATGACTAGTAAACATACTAATTAATGTATTCTATATTGTAAGTGAGGAGGACTAGAGATTTATTTCCTTGTGATTTCCTATTAAAAGGAGTATATTTTTCAATCAATATAATCGAAGCATCGTTTTTTCCATTTCAGCAGCAATCCATGTACAAATTATAAGTCGCGTTCAATATTCAAATTGCTTTATCCGCTTTATTATATGCTTCTATCCATTTATGTCTTTTACTGACATTCTTCTTTTCTCTTTTCCCAATAAAAATAATGGAATCATTTACAGATTCATTTTCTTGTGAAAATGCATACATGTCAATTAAAATAATCAAGCATAATATATAAATTTATCATATTAATTTGACATCAACTGATATTTATACCCTTTAACTTTGGATGTGCACAAATAATGTACTTGAATTTGTATAAATAAATACACATATTTTTCCTACTACATGACAGTCTTATGTCCTATGTGACATCCTACATGTATTATGCCACGTAACATACATGCATCTGTTTGTTCAATTTTATACAAGTTAAGTGTCAGGACATAAATGTCAGCTAAAGTCAAGTTAAAAAACATATTTATGTATTATATCAAAACTTAAAATGCATACATATGTTTGGTATAAATATACTTAGTGTGAAGAATAAGCAGATGGGGGACTGTAGTAATAGGCTAAATTTGACCTTTGAAATAAAAGAATGTTTGGACAGTTTCAACCATGATATATTTTCAACAACACCAAACTTTGTTCTACGACTTTTAATAGTTTGAAATTAGGTTCAGTAGGTCTAAGTTCAACAAAGATTAGTCTACTTGAAATTTCGTCTACATAATAAAGAGTTTTCACGTCATGTGAACTTTTTATCTGGAAATTAACGTGGATGAGTAGTGCATGCTTTTTTGTTGTGTTTTTGGCCAAATTAGGCGTCTTAACTTCTTTTTTTCTTTTTTTTCAATTTGACCATTTTGTATTTTAAATTATTAATTCGACTAATTTAATTTAGTACCTTTACATATAATAAATTCACTAAATTCTATATAAAATAATGGCTGGAAGCACACATGTCTTTCTAGCCATTACAATTCTAATAAAGGGTAATTTGATCATTTTGGTATTAAATTATTAGAAAGGAATTCTTAATAATATATATATTTAGAAATTACGTAAAAAGTATTATATATCATAATAATTATGATTAACGAGTTAAAAAAATATCTAAAAAATAGTAAAACATTTGATTGACTTTCGAAATTTCATCAACACCACATAAATTGGAATAAAGGGAGTAACATATATTATGTGAAATTAACTTTAAAACTATTATAAATTGAAATAATTAAAAACTTAAATATCTAAAAACTATGTAAAAGATTTTTGGTAACTCTGGAAACTCCACTTTTACCACATAAATTGGGACAAAAAGAGTAACATATATCACGTGAAAATTATGTAAAAATTACTATAAATCACAACTTAAAATATTTGGCTGACTCTCGAAATTTCACATGTACTTGGAACAAATGGAGTAAGATATATTATGTGAAAAATGGATAAATTATACTATAAAATCATAATAACTGACAACTTTAAACATATAAAAATTTAATGAACTTCACATTTCATTCGTATCACATACATTAACACTGAATGAGTAATATATGATCGCAGGCATTGTATCTAATAGTTCTCCTAAAATATGTTTAAAAGTTATCCATGTTCCGAACCTACTTGTCCAACCATACTCAAGGTGATAAGATTTGAATTAACTGTCCAAATACCCAGTCGAAATTTTGTTAAGAATCTAATATATATGTATGAAAAATAATTTTTGATCAATACATTTCATACAAATTTTTGTATATATAATTTTAATTTTTTCGATGACCTCCTTGAGTTTTACGTGGCAATGCTACTGTTTTTACCATAAAGTATTTTCCTGGTAAAGCAAGAAAACGAAAATTATAACATCTTGGAGTATTTAACAAATCCTAGTAAACTTAAACAGACTATTCATTAATTTCTGAATGATGACACAAACAGTAACATAAAACAATATGTTCATACATCATTGCAAGTACTAGATAAGATTCAGCATCGGCTCAATTGGTTTGGTGTGTAGTACTATTAAGTTTTCTGTCCAGAGTCCTATAACTGTTGGGGTATTCCCCTGCAATTATAATCATTTGCATTTGTACATGAACAGCAATGACTGTCACAGGGCCCAAAAGCAGCCAAGTAATCCTAAAACTTAAAAGAGGCAAAATGACATCACAAGGCAGAAGGGTAAAACAGCAAGTTCATTCTTCCCATGCTGACATTTCTTTTGACATTTTGAATCAAACATTGATTAGCACTACAAAAAATACCAACTAATTTCAGGGGGGCGTTTGGTGGTGGAGACGGGGGCTACAATGGGTGGAGGTGAAGATGAGGTGCCTTAGAGGATGGGGAAGACACAATCAATGTAAACATGGTTTTCCTACTTCAATTAACGGAGTCATTTTCCTAATTGTTAAGCAACTTATTTTTGTAGAGAATATTTTTCGATAATTCTAACCAATCGAACATTAAAAAAAGTTGAATATTTTTTTTTCTGAAAATTCTTTTCCTCCATACCGAACACACCCATAAAAGAACATGTAAACTCGAATGTAGGCTAAGCTTTTGGTATCAATGAAGTGGAGAAAAATCATACAAAGAAAAGTTGGAATTCACATTTCAATTAAGACAAAAAAATAAAATAAATTAAATTAACTTAATTTTATCCGTCCAAATTTCGATGAGCCAGCTACTTTATATTGGTACAAGATAACAAGTGTGGTGAACAAAATAATTGATATAAAGAAAAACGTGCAGCCTTGCTAAAGTGATAAAGAGTAGTCACTGCGCATCAGAATTCAGCAATGATTGTCTCTCCCCTAAGGATGAATTGCTGATATTTGATTGACTTTAGGATACACTAGGGGGCCTAGGCAATCAGCAGTTATGGGTAAATTAAGAATCCTAGTTATCTGACTGGAGCTTCAGAATATGGGAAACCACAAGCTTAGAAATCTCGTTAATTGCAGAATCTGAATCTGCATGCCTTGAACTTAACTTGCTGTATTCACTTGCAGCAACCTTTGTCTTTTTCGACGTAGCTAAAACCTTTTCCAAATCCAATTCCAACAGCGGCCTCGGCTCCTGCTTAAAGAGAAATGAAGGATACTTAGACCCAGCCTAACCCAGATAAATTGCTAATGTCCCTCTCTATTTAAGCAACCTTGATAATACTCTAATTCGATAACTTAACAGCTTAGTTCTATTAACTCCATGTGTAGCAATAACTATATAGCAGTTGCAGATGCAGAGTTCGTTTAGAGAGAAAATAAAAAGAAACAAAAATATCCTTGACTAGTCCTTCTGTTTCTATTTTTATTTCAGTGGTGCCTGTTACATAGTTAAATCCGACTCCTAAATCTATTTCATATCCACAAAATTTAAAGGGTAGCATGTACAAAGGAGATTTTATGGTTCAGTATCGGAGGAGACATCTGAGAAGGTTCCCTCTCTAGGAAGAAAGGCAACACTATCTGCAGTGTACAGCAATGTTAAAGCTTTGGAGGAGGTCTAAGCAGTCAAGTGGACTAGCTGTTACTTGTAGCCCAAAAATCTGTACTTCCGTCTTAATTTTTCCCCGATCTATCCCTTTTTTATATGCATTCATCAGATAAGGCAAAGTTCCTAAAACTACATTTGTGTCAGTAACCATCACTTAACAACTTTATCTGAAGGAGAGTGCAAGTTCAAAATAGAAATTTGAGAAAAAGAATACAATACTAACCGCAGTTCGCTTTCCACTCTTCTCATCATTAAGCAAGTCCCGGATGGGGAAGTAGGCAGCTTTTTTACATAGCTCAAGAAGATCAGAACCAGTGTATCCATCACATAGACTAGCAATGCCGTCATAGTCGATGGTATCTTCTACCTTCTCGCCCCTCAGGATCACCTTCAAAATCTCAGCTCTTTCTCTGCGGTTAGGCATTCCAATCTCAAAGGCCTGAGGAAGACGTCGAAGAATTGCTTCATCAAGCTCAGATGGTCGATTAGTGGCAGCAAGGACCATAACCCGTGCATTTTCTACATAAACATAACCACAGTAAATAAAGTCACCAGAACCTCCTTGACTAAATCATTAACTAGATAAAAGATAGCCATCTCAAATTGCATAATTTCTTGGGGAAATGTTGCAATATACGTGACGGTGATGACAGCTACTAAATAAAGAATCATCTCATAAAGGGGTGCACCTACGATCTGTGGTAAAACCATCCCATAAAGCCATGAATTCAGTCTTCATGTTTGTTGACGCCTCATTGTCAGTAGACTTGCGCTGACCCAAAAAGCTATCCACTTCGTCAATGAATATAATTGCTGGCTGAAGTTTATGTGCCAAACTAAACACTGCAGCAACTGTATAAAATATAGGAGGAGAAATCAATGAAGAAGTCTTAACATCCAGTTGAATAACTAACCCTACATGAGCCACTTTTTTGAGTCACTTAATGCAAATCAGCAACACAGGCAATCACAAATAGAATTCTAAGAACAACTAAGACTACAAGAAGATTTTTTCTCCTTCAACGCTTTAAACAACCTCATCTTGTTTTTTTTTTGGGTGGGGGTGGGGATATTTGTAAGATTTCTAGGTGAAATTTTTATGCATTTATTTATGTAGCATAATTGAAGCTTCTCCTAGAAACATCAAACTCACTTTTGTTATTAAGGCAATGAACACCCGCCACCAATGTTCATTCCGGAATCAAACCTCATGTCAGACAAAAACACCTTATACTTTTGCTCCTTGGCTTCAGTGCAAAGGGGCTGCCTATGGTATGCTTTAAACAAGCCAAAGACAACACTAATCAATCAACATCCATCCAAATTAGTTGTAGTCAGTTATATGCACTGTTTGTATCCTTCTGCTCTATTCAAGTCCATTTCAATCCAATACAAAATAGAGCATCTTTAACTACATTTTGCACCAACTGACAACCTACAACAATCTTTGTTACCTATCAAGTGTTCTCACTTGCCACTAACCTCTCCTTACAATATTTTCCCTTCATCCTTCCCTCTTTTCCAAAATGTCTCAATGTTGAGGTCACCAGCAAACACTGCTCGGTGCTATGCAGTCAACACTCTCCTCTCCGAGTTTCATTTTCATCTCCCCCTCTAACATCATGCTGTCTCACCTCTCCCTTTTTCCAACTAAGGTGGAGGGTCAAGATTATTTTTTAATAACAAAGAAACCCCCGAGGGTATTGGTGCAGGGTCCAAACACAGTGGATAATGGGCCCGTCACTCTATTCTTCTTCACCTAAATATTAGACTTTTATCTGCAGTAACGTTTGAACTTGTGACTTGCACCTGACCCACACATCAGCATTGTGCTCTTATAACAAAGACCAAAGCCCGAGGACTGTGGAGTCTCAAGATTTAAATAAGCCCAAAAAAATAAAAGAATTTGTAGATCTGATGTGGTTTGCAGTTTGCACTTCATAGTGGTAGATAGAAATCCGTCATCAGCTTCTTGCAACCATTGTAGTAGAATTCTTCGAACCCAAAGATGAATGGGGCAATACCTACAATGTCTATACAAACATTCCTACAAGAAGTGTAGGACAAGAAATTTGATAATTGCTTTTTTGATGTTCCAACCCTTTCTCCCACTTCACTTATTTTATTTTTGTTTTGATAAATATATGATTCTTTATCCTATTCCTATTATTCAAAAATGAAGCATGCACTAGAAAATTGTCTCTTATCACAATAACCATTATACTTGTGTTTCATATCCTCATGTTGCGCAAGTTTGGACTTTCCATGCTGATTCTGGGTATTTGCGGCAAGAAACTTGTTAGCAACTGAACTTACTTTGTGGATCACAGGTTACAATATTGAAAGAACTACTTTTAAACTGCCGAATCAGCTCAAACCAATGCAGTTGCAAATCCTAGTAGAATATGTTCACTTTGAAATTTTGATTTCGGAAACTACCAATGACAGCTCCATTTGAGATTCTATGCAAAGAACACCCAGGAAAAAACGGTGCGCGCTCTACTCATTACCCCACTCAACAAGAATAAATCAGACTGAGCATAAACACCATACTATAGACAAACGAAAAAATTACAACTGAAAGAGAGATGTATCCAAAAGTGCATTTCATGACTCGGCCTTCCTATTGTGCACAGAAATATGGAAAGAATGCAATCAAAACTTAGCAAGAGAGACTTGAAATCATGTTTTTGTTTATGCCCTAAAAGACTTTGTTTGAATGAGATAATTCCATAAAGAATGATAACTGCACAGTTGGTATGGACTGGCCAAAACTAAGCAACTCCTCTGATGATGAATTTTAATCCCCTCAAAAATAATATACTAATAAAGTTGCAAAACTCTAGGGTCTCTTGGATATCTTATTCACAGTGGAATGATGCTTGTCGAGCCTGAATTACAATTGAGACAAGATTAACAAGCAAAACAAGGGCCAAACAAATTTGAATAATTAAAACAAGGAGAAGAATCTTGAAAGAGTAAGGGCAAGATCTAACTCACCGAGTTTTTGGGCATCACCAAACCATTTGCTCATCAAATTCGATGTTCTCACATAAATAAAAACAGCACTTGATTCCTTAGCAATTGCTTTGGCAAGCATCGTCTTTCCAGTTCCAGGGGGTCCATAGAGCAAAACTCCTTTTTGAGGACCTAGAAGCTTCCCATAAAAGAGTTCAGGCCTTTTCAAGGGAAGAATTACCAATTCAAATAGAGCTTGCTTAATAGATTCCAATCCACCAATGCAAACAAATTCCACATCTATATGATCAGGGTTGATTACATCACAGGCAATTACATCCTGTTGACAAAGCACAAGTGGACTTAAATAACTCAATATGAAAATGATTGCTTTTGACTGTGCGTTACCAAGCATACCAATAAGGAAATATAGCATACTAAATTAATAAAGCATGTAGGTTATAATTAGTTATCATAACATCCTTGTGAACCAAATTATTTCAAGGGGAAAAAGCTCTCATTGACCAGTAGGGAAGTGATCACAATCAACCAGCACACAAATTTGACCCCAGCTCATCAAGGAATATTAAACTAAAATGAAACATACTATCATCATGTAAATCAGACTGAGACACGGAGGATGAAATAAGCGGTGCAAGTTTTAGAAACTTTGGATTCGGGTGCATTTGGTATGTATGGAAATGTTCTCCATGGAAGGTTATGGAAATTAGTTTCTATCAGTTTTCCGTGTTTGGTTGAATATATATATATATATGGTAATCTTACAAGACTGAGGATATGGGAAACAGATAGTGTTTTGGTAAAATGTGAACCAGTGTCTAATTGTTGGTTGAAACAAGTGATATTTTGAAAGGAAACAAGTGAAAAAAAGGTTAAGAGTTAAGATATTTCTAAAGAAAAGCGACTTCCTCCCATAAGTGAGGAAAGTCTTCCCATTTTGACGAAAACGTTTACTTTGGATACAAGTCAGCCAAATTCTTGGAAATGATTGGAAACACTATCCTCCATACTAAACACAATCTGTCTGTTTGACAAGAACAATGCCATGATCATTGCTCGATCAACAGGTATTTTACTGAATAAAGGATGGTCTACTCAACTTAATACTAATTAATAGTAGCATATTTTGCCATAGAGACTCAAACTTTTCTATTAAAACTTTATTTATCCTATTGAGAAAGTTTACAAACTTATAAACAAGAAATACACTAATGGTGTATTTCAGTAGTAATTACAGCAGTAGCATAGAGAGAACAACCAAAAAAAAAAAGATCTATCACCTACACTCCTCCTAAACTGTCTAAAATATGGGTAATATCTCCACCTCTTTGGGGAGAACATGGATACACCAAAATAAAAGGTCACTAAGCAGTTCATCTTCAAACTCCGGAGAGGGATGCTCTTGTTTTCAAAGTATCTCTGATTCCTTTCCTTCCATATTGTCCACCAAATGAAGGCAGAGACAATCTTCCATCTCTCCTTATGGCCTGACATATTCCCCTCTCTGTTCCGGCATGCTAGAACAACTTCTGAAGTATACGTCGTGTCATGGATCACCTGATGCCCCTCAAATATGGGTAATATCTATTGAAAGAACTACTGCTGGTGTCATAGCATTGCTCCTTCCATCTCACAACGACACATCCATGACAAGCCAATTCCCTTCCCCCACTCACCCACCCAATACCCAAAAACACACTATCTTCTTATCAATTTACAATTTCAGCTAACTAGCATGCTTGTTCCATTCTAAACAGTACTACACAATAGACCATAGTGATCAGTAATGGAAATCTAAAGCAAAAAAAAAAAAGTATTGGCCCTACAATATACGGATTTGCACCCTACCCAAGTGGCCTCAACCTAAGATATCTGGTTAAGATTGGATGATCAAAACTAAGCGACTCTAACTATATGACAAAAATTTGGAAAATTAAAAAAGGGGGAAATACAGAGAGGAGATTGGAGAGTAACCTCATAGGAATTAGTTTGAATGATAGGTCTACCAAGGCGCTTAGCAAGTTCCTTCTTGTGCTCAAGAGCCTTTTTGGAAGCCTGTCGATTCGGGTCAAGTTGTCGGAGCCCCACAAACAAAACAAGGCTGCTCAGAGCGGCGCTGGCCGCATAGAGTAACAGTTCTTTCAACAACTTCATCTCCGATGAACGTCTCTTCTTCATCTTTCTTCTCACTTTGATTCACAGAAATACAATGGCGTTCCAAACAAAGCAACGTCTGGCATCCATCTAAGTGTTTCAAATTTTTTAGGGTTTATTTCTCATATGAATTTTCTTAGCAAAGAATTTGACTCACATAATAACTGCTTTATTATCTTATCACTTCATAATTCAACTCTCAAATTATATGTTGGGAATTCGCAAATTAACATTTTAACTTGTTCCATTCTCAGTCTCACATGATATTATTAAAAATAGTTATCCACTTTTATATATTACTCTGCCAATAATGCTAGTAGTAATTAATTTAAATTATAACTATATTAGCTAATTAATTAATATTTCTTCTGTTCTTAATTACTTATCCACTTTTGAATTGACACACCAATTACGAAAATAATTAATGATATAGTGAGTTTACCATTTTACCCCTATTAATTATAAAGTGGATGAAAAGTTCTACATTTTTCAAAGTAATTAATCATTTAATTGAGGGTATAATAGGTAAAAAAAAATTATCCTTTCTTGATTTGTCAAAATGGACAAGTAATTAGGGACAACTATAAAAGGAAAAATGGACAAGTAATTAGGTACAGAGGAAGTATATATTTATTTATTCGCATAATTTTCCTTATTATATAGTATTACTTAATATTTTTGGCAGAAATTCATAAAATATAAAGATTAGAATAATTTTTTCGTACATACTTTTATTTTATTTTTTCATTACTGCTCATAGTAAATTCTATTCAGTTGTTATGTAATGTAAAAATAATAATAATTATATGTCATCATGGTGATATTTAATCAAGATAAACAAAAACTCGAATTATGGTTTGTGCTATGATCCAAGTCGATGCATTTGGTATTTTTCATAATTTTGGGCAGTTATATTTCTTCATATTTATACATAATGTTGATGCCTGAGGGCATATTTACCGGTTAATGGTGGATGTACAAAAAATTAAGCGAGGTTTATCACTTAATTATAATTAATTGATATTATATTTTTGTTTCACTTTTATTAATTTAGTCATAACTAAAGTACTAAATATGAATCTGATAGTTTTTAAATTAAAAATATGTCAAATATATCAAAATGTCATTCATTTTGTTCCTAATTAATTACTAAAATGGTAAGGTAATTTTGAATAAGAGACACTAAGAAAATAAAATATTAACGAAGTTACTTTTATATTAACACTGGTGGCAAGAACTTCATGTTTTGTACGGACCTAATATTTATCTACGAAGTTACTTTTTGAAGCAATTTTGGTTAATGATTTTAATTTTTTTAATCAAAAATAAGTTGGGTGAAAATGATTATCACCCCAACTTTGCTTTTAAAATCAAAATTTTCCCTCAACTTTGAACAATAACCAAACTCTCCCTCTATCCTAAATAATTTTTTAAAATGTCTATTATACACTTTAAATATCAACCTTTGTTTTAACTTCTTTAAAAAAAATTGTGGTATTTTCATATTTTTTGAATTCATGTAATAATTTTTCTTATAAAACATAAACATTATCTTTTGGACGAAAAAAAGTGAGAAATATTAATTAAGTATACAAGTTAATGATGTTCTATAGTGAAGTAAAATAGCATGATGAGAAAATTACTTTTATGGATATTAATCAAAACTTTAGTATTTATTTATACAAGTGAAAATAGCAGAGAATAATAACTATACAACATATTTCGTTGTAGGAAATACAAAATATTTAATTTAATCATGGTAAAATTTTAAAAGATTGTATTTATTTATGTTTTAAATTATAATTTATGTAATATTCCACTAATACCAATTAAAACTTGTTTATTTATATAGACAATAGAGAATGTCCCCGTTATATTACTTGACCCTCATTCTAAAAATATATAGTTGTTTTAATTTACTTATCTAATTTATGAAATCAAAAGAAATTCTTGATATTTTTTTTATTTATATCTTTAATGTCAAATAACTGCATAAAGCAGTAGTAGTCAAATTTAAAGTTTCAAAACATTATTAAAAATATTAGTTTAGTTAAATGCACCTCTAATTAAATTTTTCCAAGAATTGTCATAACAAGAAGGACCAAGTAATATGAAAAACATGGAGTAAGAAAGTGGAGAAAGATAAAATATATGGATACATACATATACACACGCTTAATGCATATTATATAAAATAATGATCATAAAAATAATATTAATTTTTTTGACAAATTCATTAAAAAAATAGTATTCTATTTATAATGTTAATGAACTTAAAGAAAAAGTTATAAATATCTAGGTAAAAAAATAAATTATATATAATATAAAGAGGTTTTACATATATGTGTGATACAACAAAAGTAAAATGAACAATGCATAGAATAATGGAGAAGTTGGCGGAATGACCTGAGAAACCCTTGTACTTGACTTTGTTTGTAAGTTGGACCCTTGTACTTATGACTTTACCAAATGGGACCCTTAAACTCGATGAAACTCTATTTTCTAAACCTCACTGACCATTGACCGAACTTATGTGACATTAAAATGATTGAGTTGGACAAGTGTGTGACCACACGCGTTTTAAAGCAAGTGAATGCAATATTTTTATTTAACACTAAACTTGACAGCACAACTTACTTTAACACTTAAACTATACTGACGTTTAAATACCTCTTAACATCTTTGAAGTGATTTTTTTCAATCCTAATACTACAATACAAGTCTCACAATGACAAGTGTATTACACACGCGTCATTTCATTGTCACATCAACGTTACATCATTGCCATGTTAGCGCCAGACATAGAAAAAAAAGGTGAGATAGGGGATGGAAGCAGGATAGTGCTGACTCTGCATCCGGGGCTATTTTGGCTCTTTCCGAAGAGCATCAAATCAACCGCTTTCATTTGCTTTGAGACTGACCCTCTTTCCGACGAAAAAGGGAAGGAGCTTTCCAATCGATCACTCACCTGGCACAAGAGAAGAAAGGGCAAGAGAATAAATAGGCATTGGCATATTGACTACTTGAAATACGGACTATATAAAAAAAAATGGGGAGGGAATGAGAAGAAAGCCTATTTGCAGGCAGCAAGGATTTGCTGCTTTCTTAGTTAGAAAAAGAAAAGATCATTTGGACTTTCCGTTGTTCGAGATCTGATGGACAAGGGTGAATCCTACCCTGCTTTTTCCTTTTTTATTTGGAATGGCGACATTTTCTACTTTTATTTTTGGTGCATTTAGTGGGGAAATAATCCCTTCTCATGAGGGTTCCGGCCCATCACGCTCGACCTATGGCATCGAAAGATTCATTCGAGATGCAGGTCCTGTCGGAGCCTTGGCCGGTGCCCTTGAATCCTCCATGAGGAATATGATCTTGTTAATGAAAAATAGAGATTGCATTTTTATCTTAGATAAGGATAGGGGAGAATATTGGTCAGAACCCTTTTTCAAGGAGTGCTTTATGAGCATTCTACATTAAAAATTATATAAATTTTGAGTTTTTTAATTTCTTTTTTGTATTTTTTTTATTTATACAATTTTAGAAAGGTAAAAAATTGAGAATTAATCCAAGATTATAAAAATATAAGGGTGAGGCAAGTGTGGGTAGTGGCGGGGTTCGAAATAGGAGAAAGATGGATGCGGGTGGGAAGTTCGAAGAACGAAAATAATGTGGGGGCAGAGGATTTGGAAGAAGAAGAAAGAAGGTGGAGGGTTCGTCGAATAAGGGAGTGGTGTAGGTTGTGGCTGAGGGTGGCGGCAGTGATGGAGTGTGAGGAAGAAGAAAGAGGGGGTTATTGGTGGATAAAAGTGGTGGAGTGTGAGGAAGATGAAACCTTATTGGTTGGAAAGAAAAAATATCAATTTTTTTAAAAAAAATTACGTTTTCACTCTCTTATTAAAAAAAAATTGCCACATCAATTTTTTGGGTGGATTTTAATTTACTTGAAATGAAATTAGAGGGTAAATAATTATTTATAAAGTTAAAATGCTAAAATAAATTTAGCGGACTAGTGCAGGTTTTTTTTGTTTTTTTTTTTTGTGTTTTCTCTTTCTTTAAATAACTTTTGCACTTTATTGAGTTATAAAGTTATGGATTTGGTTTTCCAAATAGCGACTAACTAATAGGTGTGGGCGTTCGGTTCTTCGGTTCGGTTTTATTAAACTTTGGTTTTGTTTTTTGGTTTTTGGTTTTAGAAAAGTGTGCATGCGCACCCGTATATTAAACCACACTAATTCGGTTCGATTTAATTCGATATTTTTAAATCAGTTTTTTGGTGTGAATGAAAAAATAAAATAAGGATAAAATATAAGATACTTAGAAATTTAAAACTGTTGTAAGAAATGATGCGTATCACCGTGGAACACTTATTGTGCCAACTAAAAGACTATATTTTTCTTTATCAAGAACATTGTGCCTCCAACTATTTCTCGAGAAAAATAAGTACCTTTACATAATGTACATTGGTAGAAATATGTTTGAGTTTCTCTTGGAAATTAATATTTGAAGTTAACTATTGAATTGTACATTTGTTGTTACATTGATTTGTTCATCTATGATTTAATTGTTAGTTGAATTTTTATTTTTTAGTTAAAAGAATGCCCATATATATATAAAAAAAATATTTTTAAAAAAATAAAAGTTCGGTTCTTTGATGCACCGGAGTTTTGAGATCCTTATACCGAACACCAAACCGAAGAACCGAACTTCCAAAAAAATAACACCGAATCAAAAACCAAAGAACCGAAATCGAATTAGTTCGATTTTTCAGTTTTCGGATATTTATGCTCACCCCTAGTTAATAGATTGTACCTTTAGTGGCTTCGAAAGTGTCAATATGTTTTTTTCCAAATAGAGAAGCACCTTCACTTTTAAATAGGCATTTCTCCTACCGATGAAAACAATCACAAAAACCAACAAAGCTAATTCTTTATTTTCTTGCTCTCCCTTACTCTCTGATTCTCTCTTTACCTTCTCTTTTAGTTTAAATTATTTTAGTTTTGTTATCTTATTTTTTTCATTAATAACTTACTAATATTAATAAATTTGCTAATAATAGAGAAGATTTGTTTAATTTTAGGGAAATGTTTCATTCTGTTTAAATAGTTTCTAGGACAATAGCCATTATAACTCAAGTATTAGTTGTGAATATATAAAATATTGTTGTAATAATATTTATTTAATTTTCAGGAGTCTGAAATCAAAAGAGCAAAAAAGTTGAGCGATTTTTCAAAAGAACAACAAAAAGTAAGGTTCAAACCAAAATGGCAGTGTGAAAATTATAATTGAAACTTGAAAGGTGCAGCCTGATATGCGTCTTACAAGATGTAAGGTGACATGCATGTGAGGCGCATGTCAGGCTGCGCCTTACAATTAAAAAATAAATTCATAAGTTGCTTGTACGCAAGAAGGCAATGGTTCATCTTAAATGAATTACAGAAAGTTAGTGTTGCATCTATTCTCTTTTGTGCATCTTTTTTCTTTTTGTTTTTTTACTTGATGTTTACATTTTGTATTTGTATTCAATTTAGATTAATTTGAATTTTCATTTTAGAGATCTTGGATTGAAAATAAATGGTATTGATAGCCTTGAACTCAAATAAGTAGAATTTGTACTAATAAATCACACTTTAAACCTAAAGAACTCTCTATTAAAAATGTCTTCGAGCTCAAAATCTCTAATTATGATAAATGTATAGAAAAAATCCCAACACAATTTTTGGCGATATTTAGTAGCATCTTCACAATTCAATACATATAAAATAAGTTAGGAAGTGTTTGACAAGATTAAAAATAACTTAAAATAAGTTTAAAATAACTTAAAATAAGACACATTTTAAATATTAATCTAAATTAAATACAAATACAAAACATAAACATCAAGTAGAAAAACAAAACAAAACAAAACAAAAAAAGATGCACAAAAGATAATAGATACAACACTAACTTCCTATAATTCATTTAAGATGAACAACCGCCTTCTAGTGTACTAGCAACTTACACTTTTTTTCTCTAATCGTAAGACGCAACCTGACATGCGCCTTAAGGCTGCACTTTTCAATTAAAAATTTCACACTATCCGTCTTCCGTTCAAATATTAACTTTTTTATTTGAACCTTATTATTTTTTGTTGCTCTTTTGAAAATTTTGCTTAATTTGCTCTTTATAATTGAATAAGATATGCATAATTTAAAATTCAAATAATTCTAAACCTAAGGTAATTTAATTATTAGACTAAAAACAGAAGTATTGCAGTAATTTTTTTTTAAAAATCTGAATAGTCTTACTGTTTCTAATACATGGATCACCCTGCTACAAAAACTTGGATAGATTCCCTTCCCATTGACTATAGTAAAATACTTTCTATGTCCCCAATTATTTATTTATTTTTGAATTGTCACATTTATTAAAAAATAATGATTGACATATTAAATTTATCTTTTTCTTGATTTATCAAAATAAATAAGTAAAAAATAAAATTGAACGAGTAATTAGGAACGGATGGAGTAAGCTAACACTAGTCATCACCCAAGCAGTGAAGATATGAGAAAATCCAAATTTTGTCATTAATTGGTCAAGTTAGACTCATTCAACTTTTCCACCTCTTCCTCCATGCATGTTCACATTATGGTACATTTCTTCACTATAATGTACTAACTGTTTGCTCCTACTTGTTATGTACACTCTACTATTTACATAATGATGACATATTATATCAACAATATTAATGGTTTGCCTTAATTATTGCAATGTATCTTCTCTTTCATGTGAAGTAATATTATCTCACTTACATAGCAAAAATAAAAGAAGAAAATTTGTTCTTTAGATATCCTTTTCAGTCAAATTGAAAAGACAAGTTCTTATAAAATACTTGGAAGAAGCTTTTTTAATCCAAGCTAAGGTACTACTATTCCCACTAATCTTTTTTCTTCAATTCATTTACTGTTTTATGTTTAACATATTGTATTAATTTTAGTAATAATTAATTAGAGATGAGATTTTTCTTGTTCTTACTTTTCTAATGAAAGATGAAAGTTCAAAGTTACCTTATCTTTATGTGGATGAATATAATTAACAATGTCCCTTTACTGAGTAAATTGATTTTGAAATTTTATCAATTAATAGGAGTAAAACGATAAATTTATTATATTAATTATTATTTTCTTAATAGGTGTGTGCCTAGTAAAAAATGAACAAGTAAATAGGAATAGAGGGAGTATTCCTCTTTTTTAGTATTTAGAGCCTTGACTTTATAGTTTGTATTCTTCTTTTTAGTATGCTTATTTGATTATTCATCCATTTATGTCAAGTAGAAACTAAAATCTTCTTCCTCACGCCATGTGATAACACATTTGATTGATCAGTGAAAATTGATTGTTTATTTCATAAAAATCAGGACACTAATTTTTTCAATCATTTATTTTTGTTCATAATCTTCATTAATATTAATTGGTTGTTGCATGGCTGGTAGTACAGTACTACTCTTTCTCATCCATAGTAAATTATTGAGGTTTAACAAACTTTTTAAGAAAAAATTAACAACATAAATAAATAAAAGGTTACTTTCCGTTATTACTTTTTGATTATTTCTAAACTATTTTCTTAGAAAATGTAAAGTAGTTAAAAAATTTATTAAAAAGAAAAAAAAATCCCAACAATTTTCTTTAACTTTAAAAATTTACTTATTTTAAATTTTGAAGGAAAAAAAGTCAATAATTTATTTAATATTGACTAGAGGAGTATTTAATTATTTTTTTTATTTTTTTTTGGGAGATAGTGGGGTGGGTGGGGATAAAGTAAGAGACTTTTTTTTACAATATGAAATGATCATTCGTTGATTGGCTCAATATATATACACTTTCGTAAATTATTAATCATAGAATTGATCATTGATAAAGAAAGAAAACTACACGTGGACTCTTTTTTAAAGTAAAAAAGTTCATAAAAATCGTACTACAACTACTAATATAGTAAAAAATTCCACTTTAAAGAAAAAAATTCATTACATCATTCTCCAATATTGTTTTTAATATGTACTTTATTTAATGTACTACACAGTGAACAAATGGTCAACCATGGCGGATGCAGCGTAACGTCAATTTAGTAGTTAGTCAATTTTATTTCCTTTATTTAATAAATAAATAAATAAATAGTAATATACAACCACAACCATACCCAACTTATCAATTAGAGTAATTCTTATCAAGAAATTTATCGTAAGGACCGAATAAGTTATTTTGAAATTATTATTTTTGATAGATATTTAATAAGTTGTTTTTATTCTACGTACCTAACGATCGATAGATAACTTTTGCACTTTTATTGGCTAATAAAGTTGTGATTTTTTTTCCAAATAGAGACAAAAATAAGAGTTGAAAAATGAGAATTGAGTAGCATTCTCATCTAAGCCGACCACCTGTTACATAAGAATCACTACATTTATTTCAGACCTCTGTTGTTGGGATTTTGATTATTTTGTACTGCAAAAACATATTTTTGGGTTTTTGTACTACTCATGCAGTACATCAATTCCCTTCTCCTCTTCATATTCTTCAAATTCCAACAACCTCCACATTCTATGGGTAAAATATTTATCTTCAATTTGAATATCTCTGTAAATCTTGTCCAATTTCACCGTTTCTCGGATCGCAATAACTCACCATCAAGAACAACTGACAAATCCATTTCGGCACGTTTTTCAAGAATCACCTAAAAAAGGATTTTTCTTGCATTTTTAGGTACCCTTTTCTGTCTATTAAAACCCATCATGTTTTATTTGATTTTGTAGTGATTGAATTGAAAATTGACAGGGAGAAATGAGTAGAGTTGGTGTAGAATTAATGGAGATTGAAAGAGAAGTAACGGAAGAAATGAGAGATGGTGATGATGAAGTGAAGAGAATTCCTCCATGGACTAAACAGATTACAGTACGAGGAATTGTTGCGAGTGTTTTGATTGGAATTATTTACAGTGTGATTGTAACGAAGCTTAATCTCACTACTGGACTTGTACCAAATCTCAATGTTTCAGCTGCTCTGCTTGCTTATGTGCTTCTACAGTCATGGACTAAAATTCTAAAAAAGGCGAATTTTACATCTACTCCGTTTACTAAACAGGAGAATACTATTATTCAGACTTGTGCTGTTGCATGTTACAGTATTGCTGTAGGAGGTAAGATTCTTTTTGTCATTTTGTATGTTTTTTGTATGTTGATAATATTTAAATGAGCTTAAATTAAGAAATGGGGCCTACCCCGATTACTTGTTTGGAACTGAAGCGTAGTAGTTTGATGATGATATGAAATGAGTTTAAATAAAAAAGTGAGAATTCATAGAGTCGACTCCAACTTGTTTGTCACCGAGGGCTAGTTGTTGTTGTAGAAATATATCATTTATTTAGTATGATGAGCTTAAATGAAGAAGTGAAAATTCGAAACTGAGTCGTGATTGTTGTTCTAGCAGATAAATCTTACTGTGGGTCTTTTTAATTGGCGTGTTTGAGGCATTCGAAATTGGGATTCATTCGGTTTTTTCTGGTTTCTGTTTGTTTGTGTTAATTTAGGTGGCTTTGGATCATATCTTTTGGGACTGAATAAGAACACATATCAGCAAGCTGGGGTTGATACAAGTGGCAATACACCAGGGAGCTATAAGGAACCTAAACTTGATTGGATGATTGGTTTTCTCTTTGTTGTTAGTTTTGTTGGGCTATTAGCTTTGGTTCCTCTTAGAAAGGTATTTTCCAATCTTTCAGGTGTCTTCTTCTTGTTCACTTGTTAAAATACTTAGTAGGCACTTGGACATGACTTGGTCGATATTTAATAGTACCCTTTTGAAATTGAAATAATGAGCCAAATTGAAATAATCTTCAAATATTGTTTCGGATATCAGTGATGATTCATCGCATATTCTCGTAATCAAATCTTACAAGTACATCTTCTAGGTACACACCTTCAACTGACTCTTGAATTTTTATTTATTTGTTGTGGTGCAGATCATGATAATTGACTACAAATTACCTTATCCAAGTGGAACTGCGACTGCTGTTCTAATCAATGGATTCCATACACCCAAGGGAGATAAATTGGCCAAGTATGCAAGATCATAATTAGGAGTTAGGACTAGCTTGCCATGCGAAACTAGCCTTTCTTGAGAAATGAAAATTGTTTTCTTCAAATTTTCAGGAAACAGGTTAAAGGGTTCATGAAAGTTTTCACATTCAGCTTCTTCTGGAGTTTCTTTCAGTGGTTCTATTCTGGTGGAGATCAATGTGGATTTGCCAACTTCCCCACGTTCGGGTTGAAAGCTTGGAAGCAATCGTATGTACTTGATGATATATTTTTTAGTGACTCATGAATGATTTCTCCAATACAACTAACACTAATTTATACCATTCCAGGTTTTTCTTCGATTTCGACATGACTTATGTGGGAGCTGGAATGATTTGTTCCCACCTTGTGAACTTTTCTTTGCTTCTTGGAGCTGTGCTCTCTTGGGGTATCATGTGGCCTCTAATTACTGATCGCAACGGATATTGGTTCTCTTCAAGTTTACCACAGAGCAGTATGAAGAGTCTAATGGGTTACAAGGTTTGTGAAAAAAGATCAAATAAGTTGGGCGCCTAATTGACCGATAATCAAATAAGCATTCTACCTTTTTTCTCATTAGATCATAAAATTTGTATGCAGGTTTTTATCTCCATTGCTCTTCTCCTGGGAGATGGCCTTTACAATTTTGTCAGGACACTTTATTTCAGTTTTAGAAACATATATGCCACGCTGAAAACAAAAAGGCCTGAATCATGTAAGTGCTCTCCTCCATTAGTTATGAAATTTGATGGTAATGTCAAGTGTCAAAGATGTGTGCTCCAACAAAGAAGTTGAATATTGAACGAATTTTATGTTAGCTAATGAGAAGAGGGGCAAAACTTTGTCTCCTTTTGTTGAAATTCTATTATTAACACTCTTTTTTCTGGCAGCATCCTCAGAAGCCAAGAATCTTCCACTTGAAGAGCTGCAGAGAAACGAAATATTTGTCAGAGAGAGCATTCCCTTCTGGCTAGCTTGTATTGGCTACTTGATTTTTTCCCTCATCTCCATCATTGTCATTCCAATTATGTTCCCTGCGTTGAAGTGGTATTACGTGCTCGTTGCTTATGTTTTTGCACCAGCTTTGAGCTTCTGCAATGCTTATGGTGCCGGTCTAACAGACTTGAATATGGCATACAATTACGGTAAAGTAGCTCTCTTTGTGCTTGCTGCATTATCCGGGAAAGATAACGGTGTTGTTGCTGGACTTATTGGATGTGGACTGATTAAATCCATGGTTTCTATATCCTCTGACCTGATGCACGATTTCAAGACGAGCCATCTGACCCTGACATCCCCGCGTTCCATGTTACTTAGCCAAGCTATTGGGACTGCCATTGGCTGTGTCGTAGCACCTCTTACATTTTTCCTATTCTACATATCTTTTGATGTAGGGGATCCCAATGGGGAGTACAAAGCTCCTTATGCACTCATCTATAGAAACATGGCAATCTTAGGTGTTGAAGGATTCTCAGCTCTGCCTCTCCATTGCTTGCAGCTCTGTTATGGTTTTTTCGCCTTTGCCATACTTGCCAACTTGGTGAGAGACATGGCCCCGGAAAGAGTCGGGAAATTGGTTCCTCTCCCAATGGCTATGGCTGTGCCTTTCCTTGTTGGGGCTTCCTTTGCAATTGATATGGCTTCGGGGAGTTTGATCGTATACGTATGGCATAAACTCAACAGCAAGAAGGCAGATTTGATGATACCTGCAGTGGCTTCAGGATTTATTTGTGGTGATGGATTATGGATTCTTCCATCAGCTCTACTTGCTTTACTCAAAGTTAGGCCTCCAATTTGTATGGCTTTTACAGTCGGACAGACATCGTGAAATTTCCTGATTCTCGAAACTAAGGAGCAGGTGTTTGCCCAAAAAAAAAACATCTTAGAAGTTTAGAAACTGGATATAGCTTAGAAACTTATTTTAAGGATTCACCAACAAATAGTTTTATCATTTATAGGTACAACATAGAAGAATAGCTAGTCTGATGTTAGCTTACGAAAGGCAGCATTAGGAAAATAACTAACAAGCTTTCTTTTGTCTCATAAAAGGGAACTTGGTTCGATTTAGCACAAAAGGCAGCATTAGGAAAATACCTAACAAGAAAGTCGTCTTTCTTTTGTCTCATAAAAGGAATTTTGGTTCGATTTGTTGGTCGGTTCTTCACACCCCTAATCTATCGTCCGATAAGTCATTTCTTCGGCACGTACTTTGCAAAATGATCAAAATGGTATGTTATTATGACAAAAAGAAATTGACTTTTTCAACCGGCGTTCGATTTTGAAAAATACATTCGGCCTTAAATTTCCAAATTCAACTTTGAAGTTGAATTTCGGAATTTTCAACAATTTGAAAAACAGAGTTAAAAACAACTTCAATTTGTATTCCACCAAATACAATTTCAATTTCAAAATTTATTTTTCACTTTGAAAATAAAAATTATTATTTTTAAATTTCACAATGAAACATGACCAAACACCTGGTTGAAGAACTAAAATTGCATAGATAGATTACTGAAAAATCTTTCCATTAACAGCGAAAGCGTGAGTACAGATGACGCTTGTTTTTGCGTGGAAACAGAATCTTCTTTTTGTTTTGATTTGAAATTGGAACTGACTTTGCTAAGTTGGGGAATTTGAGAACCAAGAATAATTTTTGTGAACCCTCAATTTTTTGGAATTTCGAACATGCATCAAATCGAAATGATGAAAAATATTCTTTAGACCCATCACGATGTGGGGCTGATCACAGATCTGAAAGATTTTTATTTCATCACGCTGCTAACCACTTTGTATTATTGTATCAAATGAACTACGCATTTAAAAGATTCGGCCGATGATAGTATTGCAGTATCCGTGTTCAGGTCCTACTGAGATCACTCACATCCACAAAATAAACAAGTGTTTGTACTGCTGGAACTGCCTTTAAATGCGTCTTTATCATACATTCCAAAAAAAAAAAGTCACTTTCAATTGAAAGATCTACCTTCGGGAATCATCCAAAGAAAGCATCTTTAAGCACAAGACAATATACAATTCTTAATCACTGCATAAACAAAAACCTAATAAGAAGAAGAACAAGAAGCGAACAGATAATCATATAAATACTCTATCAATGTTGAAATTTGCAGGTTAAGAACATCTAGTATTTGTCTGAGTCAATGAACTCCGTCACAGAGCAAATGACTAACTTTGTAATGACTGTCCTCTCCTCCGTGAACTGTTCATGCGTTAGTAATTTCATCAAATGAGAACTGAATCTTAATCTCCAGTTCCTGGGCATCAGGGGCGAATTTAAGGGTAAAAAATGGGTCACTCGAACCCGTGGTCATCCGACAAAACTCGATATATTGTTTGTATAATTTTTAAAATATAGTAA